>JARVZY010006919.1:5000-12500 GCA_030686995.1 Artemisia argyi | reverse complement strand
TCTATGTTATACACTTTTTCAATCAAAAATCCGGGTATCAAATCCAACGAACCCATCATTTGAATCAACAGGTAAAAAAGAAAACCTATGGGACGGAAATAAATAGAACTGCTTATCACGATGAATTATATTTGTTCGATACAATGTTGTCAATATAAACGTTAAGAAAGGAATACGATGGAAAAAAAAAACAAGAACTTAAATTGAAAGAATAGTAAAAAAGGGACTTGTGTTGGATTGGCACTGCATATACATATATACTAAAAATTTTAGTTTAGATGGAGAATAAACAAAGAAGAAGTAGAAAAAGTATTTATGCAATCAAGAGTGTATTGAATCCATATAGAATAAAGAACTTCGATTCCTTGTTTCTTACTTGATATTAGAGGTCGAATGAAAACCATCCAATTGCAGGTAATGCCAAAATAGTTCTATTTTGTGAGGATGAATCAAATAAGGGTTTCCTTAGAAAAGGATTCTATCAAAAAAGATTCTATCAAAAAGGATTCTATAAAAACAATGATAACTAGATACGAATAGAAGAAGAAAAGAAGGAAATAAAAAAACATAGTATAGAAAAGATATCCAAAATGATATAGAAATCATTATCCTACCCTTATTTTTTATTTCCTTAATTTAATTGAATTTCATTTGATTAGGGCAAAACCTCTGCCTTTTTTAAAATATCCTGAACAGTTCCTGTAGGTTGAGCACCTTTTTCAAGGAAATAGAGAATAGCGGGAACGTTTAAATAAGTTTGATTCTTGATCGGATCATAAAAACCCACTTTCTGAAGATTCTTCCTTCTCTTCGGGATCGAACATCAATTGCAACGATTCGATAGACGGCTCATCGGGATAGATGTAGATGAAAAAGAACCCCCCCCCCCTAGAACCGTATAGGAAGTTTTCTCCTCGTACGGCTCGAGAAAAAATGATGTTTTGTCTATGGATAAAATTAGAATTAGAATAAATAGAAAATCTGTAAAATGAATTATTCTATAATATAATTTCAAATTTCAATTTAACTCATAGTCATTTTTATTTAGCTGCGTTGCTGAAAAAAAATCATTTGTACTCATAACTCAAGTTCAATAATATAATAATAATAATTCTCAAATATATTAAAGATTTTTAAGATATTTTTTTATTGAGTGGTCTTTAACCCACCGTTTTTGTCTCGTTTAAAATTTATTTGGATTCTTTATTCGGATCCGTGAGACAATTGAAGTGGTGTTTCCTTGTTCTGGGATCCTTTATTTTTGTTTTAAATCATTGGGTTTAGACATTACTTCGGTGCTTCTTAATCCTTTCAAAATGGTAGCAACATACCCCTTTTGGGATTTCTTTCTATCAAAGAATCATACCGAGGTTGATTCATGCGCGATACACTGTCGATCGAAAAAGTTTTAGCCGTTCCAACAATTTTGAAAATTTGTTGGAATGGAATCCTTTCGATTTCTATATCGAAGATATACTTACGAAGTTGTTCCAATTTATTAATTGGCATTAACCCTAGATCGTTGCCCCTGAGAAATTAATAAATACTTTCTACTCGAGCTCCATCATGAACTATTTACATTAGAACCCAATAAAAAAAGAAGGGTTCTAGTAGAATAGAACAAACGACGTCGAGCCAAGAGCACCTTCATTCCTATATAAAATGGTGGATGTAACAATAAGAATCCACACCGGATCATGTCCTTCAAGTCGCACGTTGCTTTCTACCACATCGTTTTAAACGAAGTTTTACCATAACATTCCTCTAATTTGGAACCAGTATGGAATTGATTCAATTATGGAATCATGAATAGTCATTGGTTCAGTCGGTACAGAGACATAGTTATTTATATTTAATAGAGAATATCTACACAGATAATAAAGATTTTTCTGAATAAATTTTAGCAAAATGCCGTCTTTTTTTGTCTGAATATAACATTTTTCTATAAATCTCTATCTCAAAAAAATATCTAACAGAAATATTAAGAAATCCAAATATAGAAATAACATAACTAACAGAAATCGCACAAATAAAATAAATAAATAAATTCTATTTGACTCTGCCTCTTCAAGTGACTCAATAAGATAGACTGACCATTTTCAACTTCCCAACCTAGAAGGAATCATTACAAATCTTGATAGTTGAAAAAGTTTTCTACTTCTACATCATTCTTTGAGTCAAGTTTTACTCCTTTTTATTATCATAAAAAAGCAAGATCTCTCTTTCTTTTCAAATGGAATTGTCAATGATGCAAAGCAAATAAGCTAAATAGATCGAACAATAAAAAGAAATATCATTGTTAAATATTTAAATTTTCATATTTTAGGGATGCAATTTAGTTTTCACAAAAATGGAAACACTATTGTCACTGAAATAGGATAACCATACATACCTATAGGCTAAGCACTTCCTCGTTTTATATGTATTTTCATATTTTTTTAACCTGAGGTTAAGTAATCTTTTTCCAACTGTGATCTATGCCCCATTTTCTATGGGTCACAAAAGGGTTCAGTTACTTTTGCATGTCATTTGAACTCGATTTAGTTTGGTTTGTGAAAAAGTCAGATATGATTCCGCGAAGAATAAAAAAAGTCTATCCAAACCTTGAAACAGAACCTTGTTGAACAAAAAAGAAGTATTAGAATACAATGGATATGCTCTGGGACGGAAGGATTCGAACCTCCGAATAGCGGGACCAAAACCCGTTGCCTTACCGCTTGGCTACGCCCCATTTCTATTTTTATTGGATACTTATACTATTAAAGAATAATATTGGTATTAAGTGTTCGTCAATTCCAGTCCAACTATAGAAAATCTTTATTCTTTATAGAATCTATTATAGATTCGTGCTAGGATTTTGGCATGTGTATCTCTAGAATTAATTCAATGGAATTTATTGATCATTACATATAATTCAATTAAGATATTGTATGAAAGTATGATTTCTTCTATTCTCCTTTGAGAATCGGAGGATTTTTGATTGAGCGGAAAAAGAAGGATTTTTTGTCTACCTTACTTTACTTCATTTTTCCTTATATCAATAACTCAATCAAAATGCAATTATCTCGACGAAAAAAATGTCTGTTATGCTTAATATCTTTAGTTTGATCTGTCTTAATTCTGCCCTTTATCCGAGTAGTCTTTTCTTGGCCAAATTGCCCGAAGCCTATGCTTTTTTGAATCCAATCGTAGATGTTATGCCAGTCATACCCCTGTTCTTTTTTCTTTTAGCCTTTGTTTGGCAAGCTGCTGTAAGTTTTCGATAAGATCTTTAATACTATCCTAGAAAATTCATATTTATTCGAGAAAAATTATAACAATTGATAAGATCAAATAAGTCTGACAGTATGAACCTTCGATTCAAACATTGAAATTCTCGGATAGCCACGAGACGCCCTATTTCCTGATTTTAATCCTTTTTACGGCGAAATACCTTATTAGCTTCGGGTCCCTTACAATATCTAATTTGGGTATGAAAGTGATTTGTGGTAATCAAAGACTCTGATTACAAATTTCAACTTCATTTGAATTTCTGAACATTCTTTTCTATTTCTAGAATTCTTTTCTTGGTGTCAAAATAGGATATGTGATATAAAAATGGAGGATCTATTGTCTTTTCTCGTTTTTCTTTTTCAAAAAATGATCTTGGAGGTTGTGTAATGCTTACTCTCAAACTTTTCGTTTATACAGTAGTAATATTCTTTGTTTCTCTCTTCATCTTTGGATTCCTATCCAATGATCCAGGACGTAATCCTGGACGTGAAGAATAATTTTTTTGTTTTTATTGCTTGATTTTATAATTTTCTTAAGATTTTTTTTAGCTATTCCACACATTTAACAAGGAAAAAATAAAAAGGGGTTTGCAAAATTTGAAAGAAAAAATGGAAACTCATCAACGGAAACGGAAAGAGAGGGATTCGAACCCTCGGTACGAATAACTCGTACAACGGATTAGCAATCCGCCGCTTTCGTCCACTCAGCCATCTCTCCCAATTGAAAAAGATAATTACTATGTTACATTACACATCAAGTAAGGATTAAAGAAAGTATTTCTTTCACATTCTTTATCGTTATTATATAATTAGCAATTCAATTTAGATGCTCGAAAGATCCAAATAGAAAGATAAATAAAGAACACCTTCTTTCTTTTATTTTGTTCGAAGTGCCTTTTGGGCCTGGCCCGGTCAATACCCAGCCAGGCCTTTTTTTGTTCCAACGAATTCCCTTTATTTATAGGCAACATACTATAATATAAATAGCCAATTTGGTATCTGTATAAGAATATCCGTTCTGGGGTTTACATATACCTATAATTTTTGTTATAATGGAAATTGAGAAGGATTTTTGATTAAAAAAATAAATTAAGTATGTATCAAAAAATTTTTGCTTATTCTTATGTCATTAGGCAAACCAAAATTGATATTCAAATCCAAGAATAATTCACGAATTGTCAGTCAATAAATAGTTAATGGTTCCCATAAATTTAGGCTTTTTGAGTGAAAATATACATTTGATTTTTCAATATAAAAGTGAGTGGAAGTTTGTGTGTTTTGAGATACTATACAATCAATCGAAGGGGCAGATCAAATACAATCAAAAGGGGAAAAACGGTTTCTTTTCTAATTTTTTCTAAATTTAGAAAAAAGGATTAAAAAGGGATGCAAGTACAATAAACTCAAGTTTACTAATACAACTCAAAAAGGGAAATTTTTATCCTATTGTGTATCGTTTTGGCGGCATGGCCGAGTGGTAAGGCGGGGGACTGCAAATCCTTTTTCCCCAGTTCAAATCCGGGTGCCGCCTCATCAACAAACGAATCGAAATCTCTTGTTCTGTTCCGCTATTTTTTTATGTTCTGGGGATTTTGTAAAAGATTGGAAATCTTTGAATCTAAAATTCAAAGAAAGATTATAATGGTCGAAGCAAGACTTCCAGATTCTCTTCTACTGCTAATGTAATGTCTATTGATTGGGTCTTGAATTACATTGGATAACCGGCCGAGAATTCCACTACTAGTTGGGAAAGTACTTTCTATACTGTAATCTACATATATAGACTCGCGAGAATCTCTGAGTGTTCAGGCATTCAATCACTATTAGATTGAGATTGGATAGATAATTTACCTTTTATAGAAAATAAAAAAAAAAGCCCAAAACAATTTTTACCCCTCGTCAAGAGTATAATATACTATATCCCAACTCCTTCAGAGAGACAATCGGGAAAGGGTACGGATTATAAATCATATAGGAATTTTTAAAATCCATTTATTTGATTGATTCATCAATAGTGTTCGCCCAGAATCCCTTTTTGACTCTGGACCATTCATTCTACTATTATTAGTGAGCAATAATGGAATAATTCTATCATAGAGATAAGGGACATAATTCACATGGATATAGTAAGTCTCGCTTGGGCTGCTTTAATGGTAGTCTTTACTTTTTCCCTTTCACTCGTAGTATGGGGAAGAAGTGGACTTTAGAAGCACTCCTAATTTAGTTGAGAAATGAAAAGGTATCAATTGTTTTATAGATCGTTCTGCAACGCATTCTTTATTTAAATTGAAATAATTTTCAAATAAAAATATCTTCATTTCGAAATTCCATTAGATTCTAGTGGAGAAATGTATTCTATAACAGTAAAACAATTATTTCAGATTCATTGGAAGTTTTCAGATTCATTGGAATATAAATATATATATATATATAAATGTATGAAAGAAAAGATTGGGTCCTACGTCAATTCCAAATATGGATTAATAACTACATATATTGAATTGAAGATTGAAGATAGAAGCTAATATAGCATACCCTTTTTATTAGAAAGTCAAGTACAACTTTATACACTACTATAACACTAATAGAGAGTATGGTAAGTAATAAAGCAATTTCTTACTTACCATACTCTCGGATCTCATAGAATATCGCCGATTATAGCCCCTTGATTTCAGCAAAAATAGAATACTTTTCTTTTGATTTCTTCAAAGAATTCAGAAGTCGAGTTTCATTTAAAGTAATTAATTAATTATTTTGACTTACTGTTTTTACGTAAATTATAAGTAGAAAAGCAGTAGGAACTAAAATGAACAGTGCAGTAGCAATAAATGCAAGAATATTTACTTCCATAATCTCATCGTTTTTTTTTATTTCACAATACAATAACTCGGGATTTAATCCCATAGAGATGATAAATCTTTCACCTGTCAATTCAATGAATGCATTACCTATCGATGATATTGAATCGGATCAATATCATGAATAACAATATCTGAGCTATTAAATTAATTAGTCGTGGAGAATTAATAGTATATAACATATGAAGATCTTTTATCCATACCGAATCCAAGATAGGATTCCCGGACCAATCAAAAATTCCTTTATTTATCCTTCTTTTCTGTTCTTTCTTTTCTATAACCTACCTTAGGTCTTCCTTCTAGAACCATCAAATGAAGTATAATCTAACCCGTCCGTTTCCATTAACTACAAAACCCCACCAACAAACAATACAAGCGAAGTGGAAAAAGACAGGAATTAGGTTTTAAATTTTAGTGATCCTCTTTTCTTTGGAAGACAAAACAAAGAAGTATGAGAAAGACGAGTCGCGGCCGAAAAGATGAAATATTCTGTCAACTTCACTATTTTAGTTATTTTCATTTTATTTTAGGGTGTGTTCTTTCTTCGAGAGAATCCTGAAAAAAAAAAAATAGAGGGAAACCCCTTCGGAATTCAATTATTCTCTCTGTCCCTTCATTTCACAGAAAATGGAGAGGCGAATTGATGTACTTATTGGATCCGTCGGGACTGACGGGGCTCGAACCCGTAACATCCGCCTTGACAGGGCGGTGCTCTAGCCTATTGAACTACAATCCCAGGGAAATAAGAAGAGATCTAGCAGAAAATTTAGATTCTTTTTTTTATTCTCTTGTCTTGTATCAGGTATTTCTTAAGAACAAGAGGGTTATACCATCTGATAGTAGATTGGCGAATTGTTGGGCCGAGCTGGATTTGAACCAGCGTAGACATATTGCCAACGAATTTACAGTCCGTCCCCATTAACCACTCGGGCATCGACCCAACGCCTAATTCATTTTAGACGTTCCATAATCAACTTCCTTTCGTCTCCCAAGTAGACTTGACAAATACATATCACTTGAAATCAAATATAACATTTGATATAAAATAGAAAGTCTCTTCTGAGTAGACTAATAGAAGGACTTGACAAATACGGATCACTTGATAGAAAATCCCACTCCTATAGTCTTTAGTCTTGGTATACCCCCAGAGGGACTTGAACCCTCGTTTTCTCCGTGAAAGAGAGAGGTCGTAACCACTGGACCATAGGGGCCTATGCCACCTTCATTCATAAATCAACTAGAAATAGGTAATAAGACAAATACCATAGGTAACTAAGGCCACCTTAACTTAATATAACTCAGGCCTGGAGCCGCCTTTAGGATTTAGGTGATGCATAGTATATAAATAAAAGGGAAAAACTCGTTAACTA
>JARVZY010006918.1:0-24984 GCA_030686995.1 Artemisia argyi | reverse complement strand
ACATACATCGAACTAGCATACTCAAACAATGATAATTTCAAATTGTTATATGCAAAATTAGTAATGCTAGGCGTAGATAACCAGATCTCGGCCGATCTTTCTATGTATCTTACAAAATAAATGATTTTCTATAGCAATAATCATGAGTGTTATGTGCAGTAAGCTTATGAAACTTTCTTTATTCATAGATAATTTGCTACTATGCATTACGCTAAACTGTTTAGCTTAACTAGAAAATGTACGATTTAAAATTTGGGGCAAAAGTGTGCATTTGACAAGAGACAATAATGAAGCAAAATGAAAACAGTTACGTTTTTTTTTCCCCTTTTAGTTTTCCAAAGGAACAATGGTCTGAGAAAAGATACTTCTGGGAGTCTTTATTACGAAAAATGAAATTGCATGAAAACACTGAAACGAGTAAACTTGGCTATATATTTTTCTTTCTGGAAAAGATACTTCTGGGAGTCTTTATTATAGTTTTGTATATATTCAGTTTTTGGTCTAGTAAGGAACAAAGTGTTCTAACAAACGATACGTTTATAAAGGTGATCATGATCTCAAACCAGTTTTTCCATTCTAATTTTTAGTGTAGGATATAATTGCAGCTTCACGATGTCCTTTATGCGATGAAGCCCTCGAAACAGCGCAACATCTTTTTGTTGAATGTATGGTTGCGAAGGATATTTGGATAATGATTAAAAAGTGGTGGGGCTTAGGCGAATATCCAAGACAACTTCACGATCTTCTGTCATTCGGTACCCCTTGAAACATTGACAAAGGCTTCATCACTCTCGTGTCTTGATTCGCTTTTTTGTTTATTTTATTATTTGTGACACATGTTTTTCAAATGGTTACTATCGTTGCTTCATTAACCATTTAATTTTGACACGAGTTGCTCATATAGATTATGGTAATCACATATAATGATCGACCCGCAACCATCCAACATGCAATTATTTACCAATTACCAATCGGTTGATCAGGTCATGCTAGGGCTATTTAGAAGACCATATCTGAAAATTACAAAATAGATTACTAGGTTAGCCGCCATGGTTTCCTTTTCCCTATTTCAGTTTGTGTTAATCAGACATGAAAATAGCCCGGTTTTCGATATCCGTCACGATTCATATGTTGATCGAATTGTTAACTCAATAAGAAAAACAACATATGCCGTTCTCTTTTTTGTTCATGTTGTCGTGTAATTAGAAAACTAAATACTCATAAGCTTTATATGTAGTAAGCTTACGAAGCTTTTTTTTTTTTTTTTTTTTTTTTTTTTTTTTTTTTTTTAACTATGCTTTCTTTTTAGTTTAAAAAAGATAATTGCCACATGCATTATGTTACTAAATCCTTTAGGAAATTGCACGTAGCCCTAAGGCTGGTAGTAATCGTTTGCAGTCACCTCTGCCATATCAGCGTTAATTCAGCACAACTTTGTTCATGACTAAATTAGCGTAATAAAACGACCGAGGTCACCACAAAAAACACATTTCAGTTAAACACAAAAATACCCCAAAAAAAATAATAATAATAAATACACAATCACACACAAACAAACCAAGTGTAAGATTTAGAAAAACTGTATATTGAATGCCTAATATGTTCGGTACATGAGATAATATATAAGATACAATATGGGCCTAATACACACGGGCCTAATCCCCTAATACTTATCGTCTAACACTCCCCCGCAGTTTAAGCGGGAGGAGACCGAACACTCAAGCTGTCACGCAACTCAGCAAACAAGGCAGACGGCAACCCTTTGGTAAAGATATCAGCATACTGAAACCGAGAAGGAACATGTAGAACCCGAACTTGACCAGTAGCAACCAAATCACGAACAAAATGAATATCAATCTCAATATGCTTTGTCCTTTGATGCTGAACAGGATTAGAGGTCAAGTACACTGCACTCACATTATCACAATAAACAATAGTAGCTGAAGACAACGGTGTATGAAGCTCACGAAGCAGATTCCGCAGCCAACATGTCTCAGCAACAGCATTGGCAACACCACGATACTCAGCTTCAACACTGGAACGAGAAAGCGTTGGTTGACGCTTAGAGGACCAGGATAGTAAGTTGTTGCCAAGAAAAACACAATAACCTGATTTAGACTGGCGAGTAGTGGGACAACCAGCCCAATCAGCATCCGAATAAGCAACCAAAGAGTCAGTAGTAGAAGAAAATAACTGTAAACCATATGCTAGAGTCCCCTGAACATAGCGTAAAATCCGCTTAAGAACAGAGAAATGAGGCTCACGAGGATCATGCATATATAGGCAAACCTGCTGCACAGCATAAGTAATATCAGGTCTAGTGAATGTGAGATACTGAAGAGAACCTGCAAGACTCCGATATAACTTAGGATCAGAAACCGGATCACCATCATCACCCAATTTAGACTCAGTGTCAAGAGGAGTCCGAGAAGGGTTACAACCAACCATATGTGCATGCTCCAAAATCTCCATAGCATACTTACGCTGTGACAAAAACATCCCAGAAGAGTCACGCGTAACCGACACACCCAAAAAATAGTTAAGAGCACCCAAATCAGTCATAGAGAATTCCTTATGCAAAGAAGCAATAATTTGCTGTAATAAACTATCAGAGGAAGCAGTAATCACAATATCATCCACATAGAGTAACAGAAAAGCAGTATCATTACCCTGTTTGTAAATAAACAAAGAAGAGTCACAACGACTCGGAGTAAACCCAACAGTAGTAATGTAAGTAGCAAACCGCTGAAACCATGCCCGAGGTGCTTGCTTAAGACCATAAAGAGACCGCTGTAATAAACAAACATAATCAGGATGCTCTGGATCGCGAAAACCAGGAGGTTGATGCATATAAACAGTTTCAGCTAAATCACCATGTAAAAACGCATTCTTGACATCAAGCTGGTGAACAGGCCAATGCCGAGAAATAGCTAAGCTAAGAACAGTCCGTATAGTGCCCGGCTTAACAACCAGACTAAAGGTCTCATCAACATCAACTCCCTCAATCTGTGTGCTACCGTTGGCAACAAGACGTGCCTTATACCGACTAAGAGTGCCATCAGCCAAATACTTATGGCGAAATAACCACATACAACTAACAACATTGACACCTTCAGGTCGAGGTACACGTTTCCAAGTTTTATTCTTAATAAGTGCATTATACTCATCATACATAGCATTTCGTCAATTTGGATTATTAAAAGCATCCTTATAGGACCTAGGTGTAGGAGAAATGGTAGACACATGGCCAACATACTTAGGATAAGGACGAGTAATCCCGACAGAGAACGTGTGACCATGGGATGAGTAGATGCAACAGGTGGAGGTGTGGGTTCAGGAACATGAACAATTGGTACAGGATCATTTGGTGGAGACGGTGGAGGTGTAGGTGATGCATGAGGCGTAGGTGGTGCAGGAGATGCAGGAATCGTGATAGGTTGTGACAACCGGCAATTTAGGGAGCCATTTTAAAAACCCGCATTACGTTAAAGTTCGTTTATAAATTTTATTTGGAATTTGTATTCGCAACGAACTTGTAAGACCAATTTTATGGTTGATTATATTTTATGTCGTTATGGGATTCGAGATTTATTTTAATGATTCGTTATGGAATTTACTTGATGATGTATTTTTAAAATTCTCACTTGGTACTACGTTGACTCCGGCACTAGGTTTACCTAACGGGAAATTTTATGACTCGTTTTACGAGTCCGACTATATTTAATTATTTACGGGATGTTCCGTGAAATATTAAAAGTTTGAAACGAGTTCGGGTTTCGGGCCGTATGTTTTACATTTACCCATTTGTACCCACTCATAATTACTAGTAATATTATTATTACTATCATTATTATTATTTTTATTTAAAAACCTTAAAAAAATAAAATAAAAAATAAAAGAGTAAATAACTAAGGGTCCTTGTTGGTTCGGTTCTCACACAACACCAACACCCTCACTCTCACACATCTATCTCTCTCTCTTTTTCTTCTTCTTGACAAAACCCTAGCCGCCCCAATCAAAACCGGCCACCACCACTGCCACCGCCGGCCACCACTCAACACCACCACCATTTTCTAACTCCCCATCACCTAATCTCTTAGATCCACCCCTACACGCGCCCTATAACTCCATTTTACCTCTCGAATCACCACCATTTTCACCACCATTCACTTGTTTTCGAAGGGTTATCACGGTTTGAGCTTTTAGATCAAAGGTGAGACGAGTTTTACTCGTATTTTTGGTAAAAACGTGACCAAAGGTCACGACATGATGAGATTCGGTTGGGTTTTCATATCAAAACGTGTAATACTTATGGGTTTTTGATGGAAACACGTTTTCTTAAAAGGTTTGGTATCCGGGTTGGTTTTCTTGCGGGTTCGATTCGAACCGTGAGTCTAAGACTCACGGCTTGGTTATTGATCCAAGCCATGGGGCTCGATTGCTTGATTCTTTTGGGTCTTGATATTGTGGCTCATGTTTTTGCTTGCGTTGGTTTTGGTTTGACTCATTGGAGTCACGGCTCGATGCTGTATGTAATTTATTGTTGCCGAGACCCGTGTGGTCGATTTGGCATTTGGAGTGCTCCTTGGAGCCGTATGTGTGAACCTATGATGCTTGGTTCGAGCCATTTGTGGCTCGTGGTGAGTACCGAGACTCAATTGAGTCGTGTAGACCCGGGTTTGGCTTGGTAAACCATCCCGAATGTGAACTTTGGTTATATGTATTTCCTTATTATTTTTTTTGTTGTGGACTTGGTATTGGATTTTCGGCATTGATTATTTTGGCCGAATACTTGTGGGTCGAGACCACGTTTGGTCTCGACAATGGATATTGGTATTGAGAAGTGTTGACGAAAAGTGTTATTGGGGACCGATTGTGAGACGGTCACTTAGAATGACGGAGATAGGTTAGTCGGGTGATGTAGTCGGACCCTATTGTTGTAGCACGTGGATTGGGATTGTTTTGGACGGAGATGTATTGTTTCTTATGACATTTGCATATTATTTTGGACTTGGACAATGAGCCGAGAGTCATGACTCGGACATGTGACCATTTCGTATGACTCGATAACTATGTACAATTTAAAACATAAATAATAAAACTCGTAATAATAATTATTGGTAATATAAACATTTATATGAATATATAGACGTAAATAACGTATATATAATTGTATAAATGCGTATATTAATAATAACAAAGATCACGAGTCATATTATAAATAATACAACTAAATATATTAGGCTACGAGAGTATCGTAATATTATTGGAAGTATTATCATAAATATGTATTATAAAGCGAGAAACTCTCGACAATTACTAAATATTAAATAAAATGTTATTTTATATATATAACAAGTAAACCTATCGAGTTATGCGGAATCGTGGTCACTTGAGTCCAGGTAAGTTATTGTTTGTAACTTTTGTGTTGTCACGGATATATCACGATTAATATAAACATTTTCTATAACTAAATAACTTACTTAACCGAAAGGTTGAACCGAGTTATTTGGCTATACGAAATGAGTATATTAATGGGCATCGTATCCTACGACGCCCATAGGTTGTGTTATATGTAAAGGGTAATAAATTGCGAATATATATATCGGGAAATCTGGCCAATTTGACGATGTATATAAGGAGTTTATTAAACTACGATATATGTCATATAGTATTTATGTGCTATGTGCTTTAGGATTGGGTGTAATCTTGGAACAGTATGTTACGTAAATAAATATGAGGATTATCAAATCGACGGATTTGATAAACTTTGACGATTTATTTAAATAATATATTGGGCTAATATTAGATCTATAATTTATTTATTATTTTTTTGTGTGACCTTTTTGGTTTGTTTGTGTCGACCCACCACCCGTATGGATACCAAACGTAAAAACTCCAAACTATTACGAAATGGATTTTCGGAAAATAAAACGGAATACGTCCGGGTTTGGGAATATCTTGATTTTGAGGAAATGATTTCTGAACGAGTTGATATTGTTAGGTCGTGCCGAGTCCGTAGTTGCCGTCTTGTGAGTTATTATACATCTTACTTCTACCGATTTCTTCTTGCTGATTTCTGGACTTGAGGTGAGTCATAGCCCCACTTTTTCTATTGAACTATGTTTTCAATACTTGGGGTGAGAAACGTGCAAATTATTTTATGTGGACTATTATCGCTTTTATATTATTTCTAAACTTGCTATGCGTATGGACTAGGATATATTGTCAACTTTAGTCACATACATTTTATGTGTACTATTCAAGGTTGGCTTATTTTGATATTGGTGAATTGTCAACTTTAGTCACATAGTTTCGTGTGTACTATTCAAGGTTGGCTTATTTGGAATTGTCAGCTTTAGTCACACGGTTCCGTGTGTACTATTCAAGGTTGACTTATTTAGATACTGTAGCGTGCACCTATAGGTTATTAATACTTCGGAGGTTATCCGAGTATTTATTGGTATTGCGGGGGTTACCCGAATATCTATGTTAGAACGGAGGGTATCCGTGTGTTATGTTGGAGCGGAGGGTATCCGCAGGCTTTTAGTGAATCCTTAGTCTAGCTAGCAAGCGTTTTGCGTATATGTCCACTATATTGTTAGATGAATTTAAACCTATGATCTCACCAGCGAAAGCTGACTTTTAGCACGTTTTCTCAGGTAATTAAGTGATGATATGGATGCATGGATTGGAAGGCTCGGCTAAGGCTCCTGGTTTATGGATCTATTTTTCTAAACTCTGATATTGAATTATGGACCTACTTTTATTTCTTTTGGGCCTGACTCTGGATGATGTTGGGATAAATGTAAACTTTAACACCCCGTTTTGGTTGTGTTTTTATTATGTTTACTTTATCTCGTTCTATTATGTCTTGTGTTGGATACCAATCCCCGTAGCACCCCGAAAGCTTGTTGAGTCTTCCGCTGTATCAAATTTTGGGGGTGTTACACAGGTGTAGTAGGAATTGGGTTCGAATTAGGACCAATTGGTGTGGTGTTGATTATGGTGGAAATGAGATTGGAAGAATCATCCAAAAAATCATATGAGGGAGTGGGCTGAGATCGGTTAGATTGAAACGGAAAAACCGTTTCATCAAAGGTAACATGATGAGAGATGATAATTTTATTGGTGTTAAGATCAAGACAACGATAGCCAAAATGAGTGGCAGCATGTCCGAGAAAGATTGCAGGTGTAGCACGGGGGCCTAATTTATGGTTGGTATCTATATGTGGGTAACAAAGGCATCCAAAAACACGAAGAACACTATAATCAGGTGTAGCACCAAAAAGTATGGTGAAGGGTATTTCATTATTAATGGCACAGGAAAGTAAGATATTCAATAAATAAACAGCCATATTAAGAGCCTCGGTCCAATAGTTTGGTGGTAGGTGTGTTTGAAACAATAAAGTGCGAATAAGATTATTTATGGTACGAATCATGCATTCAGATTTCCCATTTTGTTGAGAGGTGCGAGGGCAAGAAAATCTAAACTGGATGCCATGAGTGGAAAATAATTTATGAAAGGCAGTATTATCAAATTCACCACCATGATCACACTGAAACGATTTAATTTCACACTTAAACTAAGTACGAACATAACTACGAAATAACTGAAATTTAGACAAAACATCAGATTTATTCATTAAAGGATAAACCCAAACATACTGAGAATAATGATCTAGGAACAAAACATAATACTTGAAACCAGAAAGACTCGGAATTGGGGATGTCTACAAATCAGAGTGAATAATGTCAAAACAAGAAGTAACAGAACTAGACGAACTAACAAACGGAAGTTTCACATGTTTACCAAGCTGACGAGCATGGCAAAGAACTGGAAGCTTCTCTTTATTACATGAAATGGAAGCACTAGACACTAGACGCCGCAACACTTCACTCCCTGGATGACCAAGTCGTTGATGCCACGTATACTGACTGGTAAGATACGCTTGAGGAATAGGAGAAGGCTTCGTAACATGGTAGAGATCACCCGTACTATCAAAACGGAGGAGTACCCGTCGAGTTAGGAAGTCCTTCACAGAAAAACCAAAAGGATCAAATTCAACAGTGCAATAATTATCACGAACAAATTGACGCACAGAAATTAAATTTTTTACAATATGAGGAGTAATTAAAACATTGTTTAAACGTAAAGGACGAAACGGAGTAGACAAAAAACTATGACCAGAGTTAGTGACGGGAATGAAACGCCCATCACCAACCGCAACAGAGGGATAAATGCACTCATTAAGAATATCACTAAGACAATGTACAGAATCATTAAGGTAAGAACTCGCACCTGTATCCATATTCCAATTGCCAGCAGCCGGTTCCTGAAGAGTAGGAGTAGCAAAAGCATTCGGTAAAAGAGTCGCCTGACCCGAAGCCTGTGGACCTGTTGCAAAAATTTGAACAGGATTAAAACCGAAGCCAGAATCCGGACCTGTGCTGTGACCTATCGAAGTCCCCTGCTGAACCTGTGAATTGGCACTGTGAACCCCTGCTGCTGAACCGGTGCTGTGAACCCTTGCTGCTGAACCGGTGCGGTGAACCCCTGCTGCTGAACCGGTACTATGAACCCCTGTTGCTGAACCGGTACTGCGAACCCCTGCTGTGACTGCGAACTTGTCATAACGTGGACCCCCTGTGGAAGTATAGAAAACGTATTGGACCCCCAAGGTGAGTGAGGCGCCTGAGAATATGGGTACAAGGAGGGGGTCATTGTATGGTAAGCAACTGGACTAGGAAGAGTAGCAGTAGTCGTGGTATAGGTAAATCCCAATTTAGCCAACAAGTTTTGCAATGTTTGCAAGTCCGAAGAATAAGAACTCGACCCAGTAGATGAGGAACCAGAACCACGAGGTAGTAAAATAAACTTTCCATGAACCCCATTGTGAAGATACCGACACGCCTCACCAAAACGACAATTTCCCTTAGCAAACAAAAAACAAGGTTTGTTTACTTTTTCCAATGGATTAGACGAGCGCCGAGCATTATTGTTATTCGCCAACAAGACCATAGGAGAAGCAGATGTGGCATCCACAAGCGTATCCTGAACCTTGGATTTCATACGCATCTCTTGCGTGGTTAACAAAGAACGAACCGTCTTGAGATCGGGAAAGGGTTCCCGACTAGCAATAACTGTAGAAATCATATCATACGTGTTTGGCAAACCTTCTAGTGCAAATGTAACAATATCATCATTGCTAAGAGGAGAACCAAGACCAGCTAAAACCGAAACAATTGACTCAATTTTCTGAAAGTATGCATCAATTGTTAAATCCCCAAACTTCAAATTCCGTAGCTCCGCCTCCAAAGCCATAGCTCTTGGGCGTTTATTGTCTTGAAAAATCGTTGCAAGGGACACCCACGCCTCTTTGGCAGTTTGGGGATTAAGAACAACCAATCTCTTTTGAAGATTCACTGCAAGTGTGGAAAAGATCCAAGACCGAATAATGAAATCAACCTTTAGCCATTCCGGATCCCTAGTTGGTGGTGAAGAAGGTGTAGCAGATGTGGATTCGGGTGGATCAACAAGATGGTCCAAGATGCCATAGCCATGACAAAGGTGAGAAAAATAATACACCCATTGAGAGTAATTCATCTCATCAACATCAAGTTTGATGGGAACAAAAGTGGTTAGGTGATTCATAGCCATAAGTTTATCGGACAAAGTAAGGACCGGTGGAGGGGGAGTTGTATCCGTAGTCATGATTAGGTTTTGTAGCAATCGAATAGTAGATAAGTTTATGTTAAATAAAACAAAAACCTTTATATTGTACACCTTTGGTAGGCCAAAAGCTTCACGTGGGTTAAATAAAACAAAAACCAACCACTATGTTATTTAGTATTTAAAAAAAAGAGACTCACGTTCTTTATAACTGTGTCTTCAACCTCTCGTCAACTGTAACTACTTCAAGAAAACGATTCGAAACCTCGATCTAGTATTCAAACTTCGATGACCATAATAACCGATAATGGTTAAAAGCAAACGATCAGTAGCAGTTCAGAGTTTAGGGTTGGCAAACGAACAGTAGCAGTTCAGGTTGACAACGCCTTTGGTCGACAAACGCACCAGGTAAACACGTCGACAACACTAAGGTCGACAAACAAAAACACTTTGGTCGACAAACAGTAACTGGAAAAAAAAAAAAAAAAAAAAAAAAAAAAAAAAAGAAAAACGATCGAGAGGGTTAGGGTTAAACTTGCGGAAGGTGGGGATCGGTTAGGTATGACACCATGTAAGATTTAGTAAAACCGTATATTGAATGCCTAATATGTTCGGTACATGAGATAATATATAAGATACAATATGGGCCTAATACACACGGGCCTAATCCCCTAATACTTATCGTCTAACACCAAGAGGACTCGGTCGACCAAGCGACCAAGTTATGCAAAAACACAAGCCACGACTGACCACGACCAACCCCATGTTAATGGGGTGGACATGTCTTGTAGGCCGACCAACCGAAGGTTCGACCGAACAATTATGATCGCTCTAAAGGTTATGTTTAAAGTATTCAAACATGCATTAATCACTCTCAACCGATTTACGTTTAATCACTCTCAACCAATTTACGTACCTCCATTTATGCATCTTTTTATTTCTTAAATATAAACTTTAAGAGTACGTTTACCAAAACCCAACTTTTTTATTACGTTAGAAATTGTACATTTTTTTCTAGAGGCTGGGGCATGAAAATTATAGTTTTAGTAATCCATTTTGCATTAATTGATGTTTCTTTTTCAGTTTTTGGTTTACGAAAATGGTGTATGGTTTACCTGAGTTAAGATTAAATAAGAAGAAAATTTTAAATGAAAAACATAAGAAGAAACCACAATCACACATTTCAGATACATCTACAAAAATAGATACATCTCTCCTTGAAATCTCTCTCTTATTTGAAATGTGTGGCTAGAAATTCTTCTTATACTTCTCATTTTAGTTTTTCTTCTTACCAGATTTCTTCTCTGGTTTACCTACCTAAACTAGTAAACCATATTTTACTTAAGGGATAATGGCTTATAAATGTATTTTATTTGTCATTTTTTTTATATGTATCGAATTATTATTTTTTTATTATTCTATATAACCAATTTGCATTTTGTGTCACTTGTGTTTATTTTGTGACTTTTTTGCCTCTAAAAAAGTCATAAAATATACACAAGTGACAAAAAATGCAAGTTTGGTACATAAACTAACAATTTGAGGGAAAGAATATACGTTTTTAAAATTTGAGGCAAAAGTGTGTATGTTTGACGAGTGACCATAATGAAGAAAAATATAAATAATGTCAAATTATCGCCCTTTTTGTTTCCAAAAATCTATATCAACTAATAACAAAGAAAAATACTAAAGGTGATAATTTGGGTTGCGTTGGCGGATTAAACAAGCCAACTATTATTATTATTATTATTATTATTATTATTATTATTATTATTAATTTGGTAAAGGGCATTCCACCTGGTAAAATATATTACTCTAAAAAACCGTTTAAGTATAATAAAATGTGGCTGAATTACCACATTAACCGCAAGCGATTACTTGACATAACCACTAAATCATTTATGACACGTCATAAATGACAACGTTAGCCATTTAAGTATATGAAAATTCAAGAGACAACTTGATTTTAAAATTCAATAAACACATATACCATGTAAGCAAATTATTATATCAAATATATGTTCTAGTAACCTTCAAAGTAAATCCGTAGTTGATGCATCAGGTGTAGTTTCGGGGGTTTTTATGGTTCCTAATTTAGCATACTTGGCATCTCTTAATGTGTCAAGTTCGAATAAACAACGTATAAGGACCAATTGGTATATAAAACATCTTGAAAGAAACATCAATCAGCTAATACTCAAACTATTGGCACAAAACGTACACTTTTTTTTTCTTCATTTCTTTCGGACTTAATAACGCGCACAATACACTTTCTGCTAAAGTAATAAAAAATAGAAGGTGGAGTTAAAATAGTTTTTAACGTTTTTAACTGACAGACATGTTGAGGTTGATGTTGACGTTATTGTTTAACTTTAACTATTGATATCATGTTGTAGAAAATATGCGAGTTTAGTACCACATAATGAGCGTTAATAAAGTTAAAATATGCCCCGTAAAGTTTTTAAAATATTTTTATGGATATTCATATATAAATTTTAAATAATAATTTCATGAGTCGTTTTTATAAATAGAATCGCGTATATTTATTTTCATATCACAGTAACTCGTGCTTACCATTTGATATTTATATTCCCGTTACTAATAATTTAGCCGTATTTAATATTCAAACCCGTGTACGCATAAATTAAACTTTTAAATAAAATAACATGAGTCCTTATTTAAAAAAATATTCTAATGAATGAAAGTCTAAAACTAACAATATTAAAACTAATTCATATATTTACCAAGTTTTGTAATTTTACTGGATGAATATCTAAAAAGTAATACTAATGCTCATGTAATTTTAAACAAAGTTAATATTATAAAGTATAAGGGGTATAAAGTCTAAGGGGCTATTTGTGTTTTTCTAAAGTTATTAAAAACATGAAAACTTGTAATTTTACATTTAGCTCTATATAATTTATTTAAAATTCAACCACTAAAGTTTTATTAATTACTTCATCTTTTTTTAAGTTTTTGTTTTCATAAATTTGACAACTATATTTTTATGCATTTTTTTTCTTAACCAAATTTCTCCACCAAATTTATTAATTTTGACCAAAATCAATTTAATTTTGACTTTCTATTGACCAATCATATTGCTCGATTTTGCCTACGTGGCAAAATCGAACTCTCCTAGTGGTCTAATTTTTTTTCCAATGAGAAGGGTTTTGCAAAAATACTCCGAAATAATGTAATTCTTTTATTATATAAACTAGTTATAATGCTCGCGCACGCGCGGGTTTTTTTTTTTTTTTTTTTTTTTTTTTTTTTTTTTTTTTAATTTTTTGAATCATATATTTTTATTTATTAAAAAACAAATAATTTAATTTTTGTTTTGTTTGATTTATGATGTTTAATTATAGTTTTTTATTATTAAAGATAATTATTTAAAAATTTTAATCATATTATTAATTGCATCTTATCTATATTTTTTATATTTATCTTTTACTTGTGTTAATTGCATCTTATCTATATTTTTTGTACTTATCTTCTACTTGTGTTATGGATAAATATAAAATGTTACCTAATAAGAAAACATATTTTTTTAAATACAATTATTACTAAATATGGTATGAATGCATTTTTTTGAAATGAAAAATTCCAGTTTTGTTTTATTATATAAAAGATAAAAGATTATTATTATTATTATTATTATTATTATTATTATTATTATTATTATTATTATTATTATTATTATTATTATTATTATTCAGGATAAGCTGTGTATCTAAACCTAAATTGTTCAATCCAAAATTTATGTAATATTGCCTTCCAAGTTAAAAACCGTAACAAAAGGGTGTATACCTCCTAATCTCCGATCATTAGAGTTTCATAAAGTGATACGACTTATTTAATTTTTTTTTCTTATTTGAATTTGCATAGAATGACAAACAATTTGGCCGATATTTCTCTAAAAAATTTCTTTGACAATAAGTTCTTCGTTTTTTTCCCCTCCACTTAAAGCATAGTTTTACTTTGGTATTACTCTTTTGAAGTATATCACTGTTATAAGAATAACCTATACATATATAGCTATATTCTTTTGTATATATAACTAGTTTAGATTAGACATGCACATTAATACTTTTAAAAGTCTTAACTGATAAGTTTCCACATTAAGATTTGTTTTAAAGAGACATGCATGGTTTGTGTAATTGCCTCTCACACTTTTAACCCTACTTGCCTCATTGAAAATTCATGAATTATTAACCCTCACTCACATCGTATGATTAGAGAACCATTTCAATAGCATGACCTTGTTTGTTAAATATAGTATTTGCATAACACCAGAAGAAGTGAATGTTGTTTAGTTCAGTTATATGGTGATGATAGAGATAGAATTATGTGTTGTTTTTGCAATTACAAAGGCATGAGATACACATATTTATATGTAAGTTTAATATTTATTTTGAGATGTTGGAGAAAACTAAATTTGTAAAGAATAAGACTGGAATTCACTGTCGAGTGAAAATCAACAAAATATGGAAAGGGTGTCAATTATTCAGTACAATGTCGACGCAAGTCTGTTGCTTTGACATATGCAATGGAGAAAGAAAGGAAACTCATCAAAGGATCAAAGTCTATCACAGTGCATCAAGATCAACAATAACGTAGATTGATATGATATTCAAGAATAAAACAATGGTATTAAAGATATCACATATATATTGTAAAAAGTTATCTATATATATTAAAAGATTGAGTCCCATGTATTTAAAGGCAAATACCATCAAAATGCACTGAACTTAACATCTTTCGTAGTTCTGTGTAATGATCCTTTCTTTCTTTCTTTTCTTTTTTTTTAATAAATAATAAACTTTCGACCGTCTGCTATTCTGTGTACCTGGTGACTCACGACCTCTTACTATTTTCACCGTTAGTCATTTATAATAAAAGTATTTGCACCGTTAGTCCTTTATACTAACGACTGTTAGTCCTTTAACGGAAATTCGAAATTAGAAAGTTTTTTTTCTGTTTTTGTCCGTTTTTCTTTCGTTTTCGTCTGATTTTACACCTTTTCGTCCGCATTTACACGTTTTTGTCCGTTTTTCACGTTTTTATCCGTTTTCCTACGTTTTTATCGGTTTTTAAACGTTTTCGTCTATTTCCTAATGTTTTTATCCATTTTCATCCGTTTTTACACGTTTTCGTCTGTTATTCTCATGCTTTTATTTGTTTTCGTTCGTTTTTACATGTTTTCATCAGTTTTTTCATGTTTTCATACATTTTAATCCGTTTTCATATGTTTTTATCTGTTTTTGTCTATTTTTTCAAATAAGTTTGATGATTTACACAAGTTATAAAATTTACAAGAGTCTATAAGTTTATAAGTTGTGAATTTGGTGGAAAACTACTTAATTTTTGATATTAAACTACCCTTATTTTGCATTTTCAGGTTAAAATCTCGCGAGTCTCGATGTAAAGCATCATTCCGAACAACTTTCATGTTTTACACTTTTGATGATTCGGAACAGAAAATGATCAAAATCGTGATTTAAAATCAATACAGAAACAATTTTATTAAATGTCAAGTTTTCTTTTATTATACTTACCTAATCACAAAAATAATATATATACGGGAATGAATAGTATAAGTGAATAGTAAAATACAAGAATGAATAGTAACATGAAAATATGAATTGTTACAGTTTTCATACGTTTTTACCCATTTTCATACATTTTATTCGTTTTCATACATATTATATGTATAAAAATGGATGAAAACGGCTAAAAATATAAGAAAAATAAATGAAAACGTAGAATAATAGACGAAAATAAATAAAAGTGTATGAAAACAGATAAAAACATATGAAAATGTGTGAAAACCGGATGAAAACGTGTAAAAATGTACAAAAACGGATAAAAACGTGAAAAAAACTGACGAAAACATGTAAAAGGGGACGAAAACGGATAAAAGCGTGAGAAAAACGGACGGATATATTTAAAAACATTTAAAACGGATAAAAACGTATGAAAACATGAAAAAAAAACAGACAAAAACGTGTAAGTGCGGACGAAAACATATAAAATCGGATGAAAACAGATAAAAGCGGATGAAACATAAGAAAAACGGTCGATAACGGAAAAAACTTTCTAATTTGGAATTTCCGTTAAAGGACGAACGGTCGTTAGTATAAAGGACTAACGGTGCAAATACTTTTAGTATAAAGGACTAACAGTGAAAATAGTAAACGATCGTTAGTCACCAGGTACACAGAATAGTAGACGGTCGAAAGTTTATTACTTAATAAGGGAAAAAAATCACTACACAAAACTATAAAAGATGTCAAGTTCAGTTCATTTTGGTGGTATTTGCCCTATATTTAATGTTAAATATTCATGCAGCTAAAAAAAATGGCTTAAATATGTTTGAATCCATTGCATAAAAACAAATACTCCGTAATAAGTGTTTTAATGGTTGAAATATCTTTTGTGAGTCAAAAGACCCAGGTTCGTGATGAGTTCGTTATTAAAAAATTGCTTTTTGGCTTCATCTAAGCCTTAGTGATTAATGTTCGTTGTTAAAAAATTGCTTTTGGCTTCATCTAAGCCTTAGTGATTAATGTCTTTATAAAAGGACACTACAAAGAAGTTTTCGATACTACATACATACTACGTCGATATGACAATGCCCCAATTCCATAATTATTATTGTTTTTTCCTGTGAGTTATTGCAGAATGACAATTTTTTGTCAAACTTTATTTTGATGAAGTCGTATGTGTTTAAACTTCATTTAACTTAACTTATTTTATAACTATTTAGCTAAATATTATTACGAGGCACGTTTCAATTAGATGCACAATCATACTTATACTTCAACAATTTACACAAACATTACCCAATTAACAATTATATACAACCCGTGTGCATTGCTCGGGTCTGAATGAGTTGTTCAAAATAGGGTTAATTAACTATCTTCTAGGGTTAAATTAACTTGAGTTAATGTTTAGTACACTAATCTCACTATATATTTATGTAACTCTTCACCTTTTTGTTAAATTTATCATTTTGTGACATGTGTTGTCCAAAAATATTCAATACCATATACTTCATTGACTGTTTAACCTTGTCACGAGGTACTCACGTACACTACGGTAATCTCATATAGATAAATATTTAATGATCGACCCACAACAAAGTAACATCCTATTATTGTTCACCTTAAAACCAATTAGTGGATCATGTTATTCGTACTATACTTAGAAGACCAAATCTGAAGTACCGTCTTGATTATTAGCTTAACTGAAATGGTTCCTTTTTCCCTTTCTAGTTTGTTAATCAGATCTGAAAATTGTGTGGTATATAATATCAGTCGCGATTGACATGTACGTTGGATTGTGAACTCGAAAAATAAGCATAAGTGTTATGTTCTGTAAGCTTATGAAACTTTCTTCAGTCATTAAATTTTTTTACAATATGCATTATGCTCAATTGTTTTACTTTGTTAGAAAATGTACATTTCAAAATTTCGGGCAAAAGTGTGTGTTTACGATAGACCAAAATGAAGCAAAATACAAATAATAATCTTTGCTTATTTGCCTTTTTGAGTTTTCAAAGAAAATCTACATCTTTTATATAATAAAATAAAACCTCTATTGGAATTTTTTCATTTAAAAAAAAATCAATTCATTCCTTATTAAGTAATAATTGAATTATTTTTAATTATTTTTTAAAAGTTTTTTAATAAAACAAACTTAAATATTTCTTTATTTGGAAAAAGATCTATAAAATCGTTTTTATATCAAAGATGTGTTAAAAAAAGAGAAAATACACATGTACCTCAAATTCAATTGTTAAAACTTTTGGACCAAGTAGTAAAATTATATGAAAAGGAGCGGACTCAAGTATATGTGAATGCGCACACCTCTCATTCCAAAAACTCATATACTAAAAGTTACAATTGAATGAAGCAAAAAAGGTGAATTCCTCGACACAATATTTGATTTACCAACACAGATCAAAGACAAACAACAAGGTGACTTCTAATGCCTATCATCTTTAGGGATGTTGACAAATATCTAAAGATTTTAAATATCTATGGAACAACCTATTAATTTCGCCCACCCAGGTATTTTTTTTTTATTTAATTTGCTTATTATTTGTGTAATTTAAGAATTGATATTAATTTGATGTATATGTGCTTCAACCCTAATTTTTTTTATCTTGATTTTATCGGTCGTATTCTAAAGTTGTGAATTATTAAGGGTTGTTAAATTTAGGTTTTTGGGTAAATATGTGTGTTAGTTTATGTTCATAAAGTGATGGTGAGAAAAAAGGTTGAAGACCGCCAATAGGAAACAGGTACTGTTTCTATGTTGTTGGTCACTCTTTAGTTTGAAAGTGCTGAATATTATGGTTCTGGAACTGTTAATTTTGTGGTTCAAAACTGGTTATAAGCTCTTTGATGATCAAGCATATTTGAGCAACAACATTTTTTGAAGTAAAATAGATCACTAATAAGAATGTTACTTATGATATTGCATGCCAAAACTATAAATGTCCAATGCTATGAACAAATTAGGAAAATAGATTGCAAAGTTACATACACTCAGAAGGATGTAGATGATTAGATGAATTAGCTTTATGGCAAAGAAATAGTATGATATGAGGGAAAACAAGAGTGGCGACAATATGATTTTTTTTTTTTTTTTTTTTTTTTTTTTTTTTTTTTTAATAAATCTTGGCAGGGTAGACAGTTTAAATTGATATAGGATTATATAAATTTGAAGTTATGTATCTTTTACTAAGAATCAAGCTATATTTCTCTGGATAAAGTTAGAATATTGTTGGTAGTGTGCAATAAAGGAAGTAATAGTCGTAGATATTCAACTGACCAGCAATTGATTTGCTTTTGCTGCAGATATTTAACTGGCCAACTCATGAAAATTCAATTTGTTAATGATGTTAACAAGGTAATAGATTGATAATCATGTTTTTCCTAATGTTGCATTGTTGTTCTGATTGCGTTGATTTGTTTTCGTTGACTTAATTTTCTTTATGTTGTCATAGGATTTTGTGATCAAGGCACTACGAACAATTGCAGAGTTAATAACATACAACAACCAACATGAAGCAACTGATATGTGTTAGACCAAAGCCCAAAGGCTTACACTTAGGTGTCCCTTTTAAACTTCAGGTAAAATATAAGTGTTTAGCTACAACATGATGTCATGTAACACTCAAATGATTGTAATATTCTGCAACTCATATTTTTATTGCATATGAACTGAAGATACTATTTGCTCAAATAAGTTAACTAGATGTTAATTTTCATGTTTAAAATGACTATCTTGGAACTTTGAGGTCAAAACACCTCAATTTTCAGCGAGTAGATGGTGGTTGACTCTGTCGACGTTGTCAAGATAGACTCAAATGTTCCATGTGGCGTGTGCACATGTATTGGAGCCCTTGGAATACTGCTAATGTACAAGAGGGATCCAATTTGTTGTAGTTGAACTTTCAAAGTAGCTCGATCTCGAGGAGCTGCTAGAATCATTAGGATTAATATAAACACTCTGAAGCTAGCCAAGGTGAAGCCATGGGGGCCATATAAACCAGCACACCGTGTTTGAAGATATATATTAGTTACTCATTAAAAAAATAAGTACATATATAAACGAAAAAACCCGTGACTTTAGTTTTGGCCAATTGCCAAACCTTTGAGACAAACAAAAGTCCATTTATTCCTACATACGTTGTATGTACTTTTTATGACCCATGTACCATTGTTGACTATCTTTTTTGCTGCATAATTGCAGGTCAAAACATAAGCTGGCTAATGATTGACTTTATCATCAGTAAGCCAAGTTCAATCGTGTGTTTGTGCAAGACAAAGACATAAATAAAGGACATTACACCGGGTACGCTATTAATTTTTCGTTATGGTTCTCAACAATTAGGGAAAAGAATTGCATCATTTGCATGTAATCAGTTTCGAAACTCATCTGAAAACTCAATCTATATCATTGTGATAGTTTTATGCACCTTAACTTTCTGTTGATTTGAGGACCAATAAAGACTACTAAGGAGAGCTGCTGCTCATTTGAGCATAGATGTGATAAAGCCAATTGATTTTGTTTATTAAAAAGCTACATACGATTTTGGAAATAAATTAGATTAAGTATATTTGATTTATGGCCAAGTGGTTGAGGGTTCAACTCTTATATTAGACAAATATGTCGAGTAAGTATGGGTTTGTGAGTTAAAAAAAAAGAGAATTGCAATTGTCAAATTTGGTAAATGGCAAGATCTTGAGTTATTAATCTCACTTTCATATATGATACTTTCTTATGATAGGTACGTGTATGGAAGTGTTATTCCGCGCATTCTCCATATCATCATACGCAAACGACTAATGGTGAGTATTAATTATCGTCCTCTTTGTAATCGAGCTAAAAAGATTATTTATTTAGTTTAGCTTCCAACCATTGATCCTAAGAAGCTATCAGTTTGTAATTTGACGATATTATATTCTTATGTGGATATCAAGATCTATTTCTATATCATCATGACATTTTTTTTAATTATATCTGGAATAAGCACATATCTAATCATACTATAACCTTTAAATCTTTAAAACATATCATTCTTTTAATTCATAGTACCATGTGTTCCAAAAATTATCATACTGGAAAAATGTTTTTGGATAAAAAAAATTATAATGATCTTATAAACACATAAGAAATATTAGCTTTTGAAGTGAAGATCATTCTCTAGGGTCTTATATATGTAATCGTTATAATAGTTTAATGTTTGGATGTAAACCTAATCTTAAATAATGTATGCAGGAACGGTAGCACTAGGCAGTCTGCGTCTGTTGAAGAGTTCTAAGAGTTTGTGATATTGGGATCCGCTAACATCAACCAAATGTCATCAGAAGGCTCCGGAGACACTGAAATTGCATATCAGCCTTATCATCACGGGCTAACAAAGGTTCTAGCCCACACGCACAGGTACATTTTATTTCATGTCAAAATAAATGTTCAAAAAAGAAGACGATGTTACTTTTGGTGTGACTTACAAAATGACTGTGCAGGTATTCGGGTACAAAATGTCCCTTTGGGCAGTGCATTTTGGTGGACTTGAGAGCACTTTTGAAAGACCAGAAAGCGAGTGTGTGAGAAGGGTCAGATCACTGAGTGAATCGAACTGGAATCAAGCAGCCGGTGAAGTGACTGATATGGAGGCTCGCCTTCTTAAGTATCCCGTAGAAGTTGATCGTGTCAGTCAGGTGTAGCCTCTTCCTGGTTGTCCAAATTTACCAGATATGGGTGGCAGCATAAAGGACACTTTTGTGGACACTCAAAAACACCTCACCTTTTGTGGACATTCAAATTTACTAGATATGATTTTTTGGTCGATTTAATCAAGCCTGGTATCACGTTACCATCATTTATTATTCACCATTGTATCTATATTTTTTATTTTTACAATCATGTTTTTGGAGAAACACGACGCAAATTGTTATAAATTTGGTTAAAAGCACATTGTTTTAAAAGTAGAAAATTAACACTTACTTTTTTTTAGTGATAACTTTGATGAAGCTACTGTTATTGTTATTGTTTATCATTCTATTCTCTCAATAGATAGTGTGAGTACAGGAAATTGATTCCATCTAATCTTTTAGTGACTGTTCTGGTTACTATATTTATCTTGATTTATTGTTGTTTTGTGTGTTTGTAGGAGGAAGACGATGGCTGAATTTAAAAACTTGGAAAGAGTTGAGATCCATGAAGAACCCATACATGCCATAGAACCTATCAACCAATCATAGCCATCCATTTATATTTTCCACCTTTTTTTATAAAACAACATATCTTGCAAACGGTAAATCTTCAAGCTACAAAAAAAATACCATCGCGACGAGAATTAAATGATCTTTCTATAGATATGCATTGTTATATACTTTCGACGAACTTTTTTTTTGCCCAGAAAGAATCATATATGATTCGTAAAAATCATATATGATTCGTAAAAAATCATATATGATTCGATTCTTCGAATCATATATGATTCTTACGAATCATATATGATTTTTCTGGGCGAAAAAAAAGTTCGTCGAAAGTATATAATAATGCATGTCTATAGAAAGATAATTTAATTCTCGTCGCGATGGTATTTTTTTTGTAGCTTGACGATTTACGGTTTGCTAAATATTTAAGTTTTAAAAAAAGGGTGGAAGTTTATTTTTTTATTTTAATAAAAAAAATGAGTGGCTAAGATTGCTTGATGAGTTCTATGGTAAAAGTTAGATCTATAAAGAACTTTTGGCAACTTGGAAAAGGACATGCATGTTGGCGGTTGGAAAGTTATCTGCTTTGTAGTTTCTAATGAATTAGTCTCCATAATTTAGAAAGCGAAGAACATCTTCGTTTATTTTTTTTTCTGATGTATAAGAAAAAGTAAAATAAAAAAAGATTCATGTGTGAACCCCGTGCGTGCACGGGTCTTATAACTAGTAAAATTAATAAAAAGAAAAACTAGAAGCCGTAATTTGAGTTGAGTTAGCGGATATAACGTGTTTACACAATACAAGAACAACTAGTTTACGTGTTACTCATGTTCAATACGTTGGAGATTTGACCTGAATAGTCTATCCTCATTTTGTTCTAAAATACACTTTTAGGTATCGAACAAATTTTTTTCCTCATATGGGTACTGAACTTTCATTTTTTGGCCTCTTTGAGGCACTTTGTGACATTTTTGCCCCTCAAATTATTAAAAATCCGGGGCAAAAATATCACAAAGTGCCTCAAAGAGGCCAAAAAAAATAAAAATTCAAAACCCATATGAGGAAAAAAAAATTGTTCGATACCCAAAAATGACTTTCTTAACAAGTATAATGTTTTAATATGGTATTTGCCATAAACATCAAATTAAAAAAAACATGTTTAAAACAAATCATAGTTTATTTATTTTCGTGTTTCGAGGCATGCTTCATGTTATGGCGTAATTGCCGGTTGCCACTCACTATGGAAAACTAAAACGCTAGAACGAGAATAAGATGTTATATTGGTTTTTTCTTTATAAGAAAGATATTTTGGGAGTCATTGCAAGTCATATTTAATTTTTCTAGTGAAATTCTTTTTCGTTTGGTCATTTGAGCTTAACATAACATGATTTTCTTGACAAACTTGAAACGGGATTGTTATAGTAATGCAATGTATTCATGTTTATGGAATAGTAAGGACATAGACGGACCTTAGTTGAGACCGGGGTGGGCAACGACTTTCCCATAACTTTGAGGTTTTATTTATATTTTCTTAAAAGAATTACAACTTTGGCCCTTCAAAATTAACTGATGTAGCACTCGGTCCTCCCAATAAATTCACCTAAGTTTATCTATGAGTATGGAACGAGACTTTTACTAACAAACTAAACGTGTTTATAAGTTTCTTTCAGAAACTCTTAAATTTCTTAACTTATACAGTAAGTTTCTTGTATAAGATTTGTTTTAAAGAGACATGGTTTTTGTAATAATGGCCTCCCCATGTTCGCTTTATGAATAAAACCAAACGAACCACATCAAATATAAGCCGGATGCATTAAGCTCACCGTGAGCTGAAAAAGAGCAAGAATAAGCTCGTTGTGTGCTTGTTCACTTCAGGACATCACGCAAGGACCCAACGCAAAACAATGATGATACCCATTTTATTCTGATTCGTTTTCTATAATTACAACGATTCACTTATACAAGTAAATTTTCGTTTTTGACTAAACCCTTAAGTAGTTTTTTGTTTTCTACACTTACCACATGATTTAAACTATAAAAACAAAGGGGATATGATCGGTGAAGAGGCAAACACGGTCGTGGCTTCGATCTAGCTTCAACACAGGGTATGAGAAGTGGAGATGATGGTGGTGGTGGCGTACGGTGAGATGGGTGTTGGCGACTATGTGATGAGGGTGTATCAGGTGGCGGCGTAAGGTGGTTGTAGGTGATGGTGGTGGCGCGTGACATACGGATCTTGTGAGTAGAGTCCTCAAGACAACACAATAATGAAGAGGAATGGTGGTAATAGTGGTGGTGGTGATGGAGGTACGGCGGCTGTTTAAGGGAGAAGGAGAGAGTTGCTAGGTTTAGGTTTAGGGTTTGATGTATCATGTATGTGTTATTTTAACACATAAATACTACAATTTGTGCCAGAATTAACAAATCAGAAAGAAAGGGGTGGGGGGTGTGAATGTATGGCGCTAGGGACTATTAGTGCAGTTTTTACTATCTTTTGGCATAATACAGAATCGGGCTCATTTAGGCTAGTAAAGTGTTTGTGGGACTTTTTAACTTGCGCAATTAATTTTAGAATTGTTTTACTGTTAAAAATTACTATTTATACGCCTATACTTGTTCAAAACGATTATTTCACGTATTATTAGATTTAGATTCGTGCCGATTCGCGTTATGTTCAAACTCAAGTTCTACGGAGCAAGTTTACATATCAAATAACAATATTCTAAGATCAAATCTCATATAATCCAAAACTAAGTCTTAGTTATCGTAACTAATCATAACACAGTGTATAACTAAGTCCCAAATTACCGGGTTGTCACATCGTACTATGATGGTGGTGGTGTTTTGGGTTTGTCGGCAGCGGAGAAAGAGAGGAGGAGGGAGACAAAACTAAGGTTAGGTTTTGTTACCAAATGTGTTATCATAACACTTTTATATCAAACTCGGGCCAAAAGTGTCAAACTAAATAGTTTAGGGGCGCGTGTGAAACATAACTCCAGGGACCATTAATGCAAATTTGGATATCTTTTATAGAAATGATATTTGCGGCTCGTTTAGGCACGATAAAATTTTCTCTAGACTTTTAAACTTGCGCAATAATTTTTAAGATCATTTTTCCAATAAAAATGACTATTTATACGACTATCTTTTCACAAAACATCATAAATCAAAAAAATAAACATATATTAGGTCTAGACTTGTGTCTGTACGCGTTGTACTTCATCCTCACATCTTACGAGGAAATTTCTCATATCACATAATAATATTCTCAAATAAATTCTAGCACATTCCAACACATTCCAAAATGGTTCTCACGTCTTAAATATTTATTTTCAAACGTAATGCGGTATTAAAATATTTTCAAAAATTACCGGTTGTCACACATGTACTCTTGACTGCTTCTTTCCATCAACCTCATCCTTTGAGTCATCCTGAACATCTTGAATACAAGCATTCAAATAAAAGGCAGTAGATATGGGTGTTGAGGCTAAGGTCTTTTGTTTTTCAGGATACATCTTTGATATAAGATTGTCCTCATAAACACGTACATTTCTAATAAATTTAAGCTAGATCAAG
>JARVZY010006917.1:0-24988 GCA_030686995.1 Artemisia argyi | reverse complement strand
CATACAAGATACATCATGTATCTAAGATAAACAACTCACTTGGAGTGTTCAATTTGATGACTAGAACTAAGATATTATCTTTTTATGCAAGTGTTGAATAAGTCGGTCTTATCTACACAGCTGTTTGTTATGAGTCATAGCTGCACAGTCATAGCAGCAGCAGAATCAAGCAGTAGTATGATTCAGCAGCAGAATCAAGCAGTAGTATTATTCAGCAGCAGAATCAAGCAGCAGAATAAAGCAGCAGCAGAATCAAGCAGTAGTAGGATTCAGCAGCAGAATCACCTTCAGAGGAAACTCGCTTTGATTCTTCTGATATTTAATTCCTAACAATCCTCCCCTAAACATGTGAATCACATTCAAACATGTTTTTCTGAATTAAATGAGGACTTTGTGAAGATCTTTCAAACACTTCATTGTCAGATTTGGTTGATCTGAACTTTCTTCTCTTCTGAGTGAATGAACTTATCTTTCTCTGGAACTTATCTGCTTTCTGATCTTTCAACAAGTGATGAACAAACGTAGTGAACTGAAATTGAATCTTTTCAACTTTTTTACCTAGATAGAACTTTCTCCTTTGAAATGCTTCATCCTTTCTGAATACAACATTTAAGAATGTTCTTGTCATTTTCAACCTCTATGTCATCATCTTGTATAATCTTGTCTTTTCTTTTGGTTAATCTTCCTTAAACTGGGCTTTGAATTTCCTCCCCTGAGATTCAAATATCATCTTATATTGATATCCTCCCCTTGTTTGAAAGATTTTCTCACAATCATAACATCATCATCTGATTTAGCATTGTTCCATGTTTTCAGACAATTTGTACATGAAGCCATCAATTCCTTAAGAGTTTAAGATTCTGTCCTCATCACTTCTAGGTGTGTTAACTCCTATGAGAGGTGATTCAATGGACATTTTTGACTTATGGTCCATCATTTGATGGTTTTTAAAGTCATCTTTTGAAAATCCTTTTAAGAAACTTTTGCCTTAGCAGTATGTATATGATTTTATTATAAAAAATCATACTGCTTACAACCATTTTGAAAGGATTAAGTGTGTAACAGACACTTAATCAAAATTTCGGTTTAAAGCAACCTCTGGTTGTGTGAGAACCAATGTTTTCAGTTATAAATAACCGCCTGTGTATAGATAAACCTATTCAAAAGGCTTTCTTTACAGGGTTTCCAGCTCGTGGCATTTGTTACCTCTAACACAAGTGTTAGATTCACTTTTGCTCGCTGTTCTTTCTATCAGATATCCGTAGACTAGTCACATTATACTTGAGAGTATAAAATGATAGAAAGTGAGTTGTATCAGTGATTAACTGATCAACTAATTTATCAATTCAAAGTGAAATATCATAATCAGATTCCAAGAAAGAAGTTTTAAGGATTTTTGAAGTCCCAAACTTTTTCTATCATGAACCTATTATATCAGTGGAAATGATCAGCTTTCAGCAGCAATGATCAACAGATTTCACTTGAAATAACTTTTCAGCTCAAACATTCATACCTGAAATTGTTAGTCTAAAACCAAAAGAACAAAGTACAAAGTACTTGTCTTGAATTAGAATAATCATAAAACTAACTGTATGAATAACTTCAAATATTGTTAATAGTAGACTTAGATAACAAAGTTAGATGCATTAACAAAAATCTATATACAAAAACACATTATATTGAAAAATTTAAAGATTAAGCATTCCAATACTTGCTACCAAGTACTGAAATCTACCAACATCAAAAGCTTTGGTAAGAAGATCTGCAAAGTTTTGTTCTGAAGCAATTTTCATTACTTGAATTAACCTTTTCTCATTGCAATCTCTTATAAAATGATGTCTTATTTCAATGTGTTTTGTTTTAGAATGTTGTACTGGATTTTTAATAATGCAAATTGTACTACTATTATCAATATGTATAATGGTATGTAAGAAATTGTACCCATAATCAAGAAGTTGGTTTTGAAGCCATAGAACTTGACCACAGCAACTTGCAGCAGCTACATATTCAGCTTCAGTTGTTGAATTTGCCACAATTGTTTGCTTCTTACACTGCCATGAGATAAGTCTGCATCCAAGAAATTGACATCCTCCGGTTGTTGACTTTCTGTCCAAGCTAGCACCAGCATAGTCACTGTCCGAGAATGCTATCAAATCAAAAGGTGATTCTCTAGAATACCATAAACCCAACCTTGGTTGACCTTTGAGATATCTAAAAATTCTTTTGACTGCTGTTAAATGAGAAACCTTTGGAGTTACTTGAAATCTTGCACAAGCACAAACAGAGAACATGATATCAGGTCTGGATGATGTAAGATACATCAAAGAACCTATCATAGATCTGTATGTATGTACATCCACATTTTCTCCATCTGCATCTTTAAGAAGTGGCTTCTCAGGATCCATTGGTGTGCTTGCTATTTTTGAATCAGCAAATTGAAATTTTCTAAGAATCTCTGCAACATATTTGTCTTGACTAATAAATATGCCTTCAGAAGATTGCTTAACTTGCAGACCCAAAAAGAATGTAAGTTCTCCCATAGAACTCATCTGAAACTTATCTTTCATAAGTTTTTCAAAGTCTAAACACATCTCCTTCCTTGTAGATCCAAAGATAATGTCATCCACATACACCTGTACTAACAGAAGATCTTTCTTGTGTTGTTTGATGAAAAGTGTCTGATCAATCTTTCCTCTTTGAAATCCATTCTCTAATAAATAGGAAGCTAGTGTTGCATACCAAGCTCTTGGTGCCTGATGTAGGCCATATAGAGCTTTAACTACCTTGTACACTTTGTCTGGATGGTCAGGGTCAGTGAAGCCTGGAGGTTGTGTAACATACACCTCTTCTTCAATTGAACCATATAAAAATGCACTCTTGACATCCATTTGGTAAACTGTGAAGTTCATAAATGAAGCATAAGCTAAGAAAAGCCTAATTGCCTCAATTCGAGCTACTGGAGCATAAACCTCATCATAGTCTATCCCTTCTTCTTGTGTGTACCCTTGTGCTACTAATCTAGCCTTATTCTTAATCACTATGCCTCTTTCATCCCTTTTATTTCTAAAAACCCATCTAGTGCCAATTACCCTTACACCATAAGGTAAATCAACTAGCACCCATACCTTTTGAATTTTGAACTGAAGAAGCTCCTCTTGCATAGCCTCTAACCAGCTTGAATTTTCTAGGGCTTTATGAATATTCTTTGGTTCATCTTGTGAGAGAAAACATACAAACAAACAGGAGTTTGAAGACTCATGTTGCTTTGAAGCATAAAGGGCATCAAGAATCCCTTTTTGATCTGAAGACATCAATTGTTGTCTTGTCTTCACACCAGATTGTACATCTCCAATCACATTTTCTAGGGAGTGGACTTTGTGAATTCGTGTTTGTGGAGTGGAAGGAACTTGATAATCAGATGGAATATTGCACAAATCCACCTCATCTTCTGAAAAGTCTGATTTTGTTTCTTCTGAAGGACTATCAGCAGAGACAATTTGCTTATCAGCATGAACATTTTGCTGTTCTTCTGTTCTTCCTTCTCTGATTTTATCTTCAACATCTTCTTTAGCTTTGCCAGAAGAAGATTCTCCATTGGTTGAAGTTGATTCCACATTGGTATTTGACCATATTGGCATCATCACATAATCTTGATGTGTCTTCTTGTCTAACCTTGCCTCATCTGTTGCTTGTGAACCTGAAAAATCATTAGTTTCTGCAACAACAGGCACATAATTCATTGAATGGGTTAGAGTTTCAAGATCAAATAGCCATTTTGGTCCTTGACCTTCTACATTAGACTTATTCTCTAAGAACTCTATATGTAGACTCTCTTCTACTTTCTTAGTTCTTATGTTGTATACTCTAAAAGCTTTGCTATTGAGAGAATATCCAACAAAGAAACCTTCATCTGCTTTACCATCAAATTTTCTCAAATGGTCTAAGGTATTCAGAATTGTCACATGACATCCAAAAGGTCTAAGAAATCCTATTGCAGGAGTTCTACCTCTAAAAAGTTCATATGATGTCTTATTGTGAGGCTGTACTATTAAAACTCTGTTCTGAACATAACAAGCAGTGTTGACTGCTTCAGCCCAAAAAGTTATAGGCAACTTTGAATCAGCTAACATAGTTCTAGCAGCTTCTATTAGTGTTCTATTCTTTCTTTCAGCTACTCCATTCTGTTGAGGAGTTCTAGCAACACTAAATTCTCTTTTAATACCTTTTTCTTTGCAGAAATCATCCATAACTCTATTTTTAAATTCTGTCCCATTATCACATCTAATGACTTTTACTCTTTTGCTTACTAGGTTTTCTATCTCTGTAATGAAGGTCTTAAGGATGCTAGAAGTCTCATCCTTAGTTCCTAAAAAGAATACCCATGTAAATCTACTATAGTCATCAGTAACAACTAGACAAAATCTCTTATGCATTATACTACTTATTGAAACAGGTCCAAATAAGTCCATATGAAGCATAAACAATGATTGACTGATAGAGTTAAAAATCTTGGGCTTACAAGTGACTTTGTGTTGTTTGCCTTTAAGACAAGCAATGCATGTTTGATCATTTTCAAAACGTTTTTGAGGTAAACCTCTTACCAAACCATTCTTAACAATCTTATTTATGGTTTTGAAGTTAATATGACCAAGTCTCCTATGCCATAACATAGATTCATCTAATGTGGCCTTTGCAACAAGACAAGTTAAAGCATCTTTAGAAACAATGTTATTCATATCAACACTGTACATATTGCCCTTCCTAGGAATTTTAAGAAGTACTTGACTTTCATCAGGCATCTTAAAATCAGGAGAAAGTACAAGACATTCAGTCTCAGTAAAAAGAACATTATTCTTTCTATCACACATTTGTGAGACACTAAAGAGATTATACTTAAGCTCTTGCACATAAAACACATCTTCAAAATCTAATTTACTGGTTTTGATAGTACCTTTACCAGTAATCTTTCCACCAATTCCTCCTCCAAAGGTAACATATCCACCATCAATTGATTGAAAGTTGGAAAGATAAGACATGTTGCCTGTCATGTGCCTTGAACACCCACTATCTGAATATCCTTGATCTTCATGATCTGTTGGTGAATGTCCCTGCACAAAATAAAAAAATTAGTTTTCTTTGGGGATCCAAGCCAACACTGACTTGGATCTGCCTCTTGCATCAATGAAATGTAATCTCTTGAGGACTGTTGATGCAACATTGGATTTAAGAATCCAACATGCTGAGGCCTTAACAGCATTTGCCCTGTTACCCTTAGCAGCAGTATGCTTAGCAGAAGAAACTGCTAGCTTTGTAGTTGTACCCTTTGGTCTCCAAACTTGTTTTTGGACCACTGCTTTTGTTTGAATGGGCCTTTGAACAATATTAGATGCATGTTTGAAAGTTGTTTTTGCACCTTTAATTGTTGATTTTGGATAAACAGTCATATATGGTTTTTCAGCAGAAACCATTTTCCTTTCAGTAGGAACAGTTTTTGTGACTGTTTTGGGTTTTGATCTTTTAGAATTAGAGTGAAAATGAGATTTAGGTGTTTGCCTTTTGTAGTTCACTCTATTACTTTCATACCCAGATACCCATTGGTTGCAGAAAGCTGCAAGATGGTCAAAACTACCACAAATGAAACAAGCTTTATTGTGAAAAGCAAAGTCATCACCTAATTGGTAAGACTTGAGGTTATTCCAATTTCTTTGGTTACCTCTGGGCTTGTTTGTGGTTCTATATTGTTCACAATATCTAACTGGTTGCCTAACATATTTTTCATTGGTTTTAGGCCTATCAGTATTGTGTTTGACTATCTTAGGAACTCTTGTTCTTGCTTTCTTAACCACTTCAGGTTTAGACATAACCTGTTTATTTACAAAGGACACCTTGTCCTGAAAAAGTAATGTTTTACATGAACATTTACTTTCTTTCTTAGGCTCATCAGCTACTATGTTTGAGTTTGGTTGAACTCCATATTGTAACTCAGGTAGCTGAAATTCAGGCAATCCTGAATGTTCTAGGTCGATCCCTGGGGGTTTTGGGATACCTCTATAAGGGGGTGGGGCTGCATTATATCCTAATCCTGACTTAACTTTATTATTCACTTGACTGTCTATTATTTTGTTTACATTTTTAGAAGCATGTTCAAGCTTCTCTTTAGTCAATTGAATGTTTTCTTTCTCAGTCTTAACCCTATCCAATGCTTCTTTTAAAGCCTCAATGATTTGATCTTTAAATTGATTATCATTTTCAAGTAAAGTTTTAGCATCAGTAAAGGTAAGTTCATTCCTTTTATAGTGTAGGATTTGTCTCTCTGCAGATTCTAAACCACTTTTATAATTGAAACAATCTAGATCAGATTTGGCGTATCGAACTTTTTGGTCATTATACTGTTTAATTAAGATTTTTAAGTCTTTAAGAGCAGTACAAGTATTTGAACAGGTTTTATGATCATGTACCTCAGGTGCAGTAAATGCCATAAGAGCCATCTGTGAAGAACCCATTTCTTCATCATCCATGAAGCTCCAATCAAAACCTAATCCATCAATTGCTACCATAGCTTTTGGTTCAAACATCTCCCCTGTATTGGATTTTCTTCCAACATCTCTATTTCTGCTATCTTGCTGTCTTGGCCTTCTACATTCTCTTGAGAAGTGTCCCATCTTGTGACAGTTGTAGCATTCTATCTTTGACTTGTCATAACCAGCAGGATCATTGCTACTGATTGTGATCTTCTTCCCCGTCCTTTGATAGAATTTCTTAGCTCTCATGCTAAGAAGAGAAATTTGTCATTTTAGATCCATTTCCTCCAGATCATCATCATTGATCTCTTGAAGGTCTTCATGAGTTAACATGGATCCATTATGTTTGCTTGTGAAGAAAGCACAACATGTTTTCTCATCCAAAATTGCAAAAGTACTGCTTGATGAACTTGCAGCACTTGCAACATCATGAACTTTTTCATTAGTAACTGGAACTAAATTACTAGGAGATGACATAAATGCCATGTTCCCAGTGCTTGAACTAGTACCTCCAGTTTTCTTCAAATCTTGCTCAACAATCTTAAAATTGCTATACAGATCCATAAGATCCATGGTGTCAATGTCTGACTTGTTCTTCCAGACAACAACATGCATAGCCCATTCTTCAGGTAAGCTTCTCAGAAATTTTGAGTTTAAATCTTCTTGAGGTATTTCAACTCCAAGAATAGCAAGTTGACTCACAATATTCTGTAGCCTGTTGAACATATGGTCTAAAGATTCATGGTTGGTTGATGTGAAATTTTCAAACTGTTGCTTAAGAAGAGTCTTCTGGGTCTTCTTGGTGGCTTCATTCCCACCATACCTTGCAATAATGGCCTCAAATAGTGACTTTGCATCTTTGAATTTGCTGAAGTTTATAAGTTGATCATTTGGAATGGTCATCATCAGCATGCTTCTGGCCTTTAGGTCATTCTTCTTCTTAATTCTGTCTTCTGCAGTTTGTGGCTTGGTTTGCAGCTTATCAACTTCCTTACCATCAACTGTTGATGTAGTGGTTGTAGGCTTGTAAGAATCTCCATCTTCAATAATTTCCCACAGTGCATAATCTTGCACTTGAAAATATTGTTCTATTCTTAACCTCCACATCTCAAACTCATTCTGTTTGAGCATTGGTAACTTAGCAGCAACATTTGTTTGAATAGACTCAACATCCATTTCTAACTTCTTCTTCTAAAACAAAAATATCAACCTGTCAGCTCTGATACCACTTGTTGAGGGACCGATTACACGATAAGGTGGTTAAACCTTCGTTCTTTGTGTATGAGATATGTTTGTGTGAATATGATTAAGTATGCGGAATCTACTTAACCACACTTAGAAGATTTATGTTTATTGTTATGGAAATGGAATAGTTAACACCAAACGATTCAATATTATTCAAAAAATAATACGAGTGATCTTTTGCTTATCACTAGGGTTACAAAGACCTTGAATCTTATGTTTTTTCTTTCTATTGTCTGTATATGAGAGTTGTGTATGGCATTGTCTCTCTCTGTATTGTCTCTCGTATATTTTTCACACATATCTAAGATTTTCCTTTTATAGTCCAAGGAAATATCTTTTACAAACTACATGACTCAACAAATAACTAGCTTATGACTAATCACTATTCTAGCTTAGTCATACAAGATACATCATGTATCTAAGATAAACAACTCACTTGGAGTGTTCAATTTGATGACTAGAACTAAGATATTATCTTTTTATGCAAGTGTTGAATAAGCCGGTCTTATCTACACAGCTGTTTGTTATGAGTCATAGCTGCACAGTCATAGCAGCAGCAGAATCAAGCAGTAGTATGATTCAGCAGCAGAATCAAGCAGTAGTATTATTCAGCAGCAGAATCAAGCAGCAGAATCAAGCAGCAGCAGAATAAAGCAGCAGCAGAATCAAGCAGCAGAATCAAGCAGTAGTAGGATTCAGCAGCAGAATCACCTTCAGAGGAAACTCGCTTTGATTCTTCTGATATTTAATTCCTAACACATACTTTACTCTCCCACAACCCACCCATCCCCCAACACCAATACACACATATTACATACACACAATCCATCAGTTTCCCTTTATATTAATTGCTTTAACTATGATCTGTACAATAGACATGGGCCAAGTGCAAGATTTGATCTCTAAGACTCTTACTGCTTAGTTACATTTGCTTCTTAGTTCTTACTGCTTAGTTACATTTGCTTCGCAATAAAAGTGACTTCAGTCTGGTTGTAAATTTGAGAATCAAATTAAGGGTCACTATATTAAATATTAATAGATGAATTCTGAATCGGGATGAATCATATATTAGCTTCCACATTTCCTACAATAGTGTTATATAAGTATATGAACATATTAAAATGCTTACTATCCACTGATGTTTAAGCGAAGCGTAATTATAGTGATCATGTTTATTGTTGTTTTTCCCTGTTAATTATGCTTTACAATAAACAATACACAAACACGATATAGGTTATCATGTGGCCACTTGTATGTTTTGGATCAGCAACCCATACACACAGTGTTAAGTAACTTGGTGCAACATAGTTCTAGATGATACGCGGGTAATTATCCAATAAAATGCATATGCAGATAGGATTCAAATTCATTCATGGGTTTTTGTATTTTTTTATATTGCAACTTGTAAATCAATCAAATTTGCCAACTATGCTTTTAATCTTCTATCTTGTTGCTTTAGCAGATATATAAGACACACCTATGTATTAGAATATATGTATGTATACTATATATGTACCCTAATTGATAGTACGACCAGTAGTATTAATTTATATATACAATTCTATATTTGTTTATACTTTATAACATTAGTAATTGATAGCTTATTATACCAGCATTTACTGCAGTCAGTTTGAAGTTGGTTGGTATTTTATTATGCATGACGAGTTTGTAGGATTTTAACTTATCTTGGTTGTATATAGCATCAAAATCTTGCTATTGATTTGTAACTTTTATAATTACTGTTCAGTTTTAATTATGGAACTTGCAACTTTGAATGAATTTGTGGCAACTTCAAATCAATATTGGTAATAATCTATTACAACTTCCATTTTTTTTCTTTCTTTTTTGCTGTAATGCAGTTGGGCATGGTTACCCTGTTAATGCTAAGGCAAAAAGTTGTCCAACTTGTGAAGGCGCTGGCTCAGTAAGTGACCTTTTTTAAGTTTAACGTAGATTCAAGAAAATATTAAAAAGCTATCCCTTACCATGTATGTTGTTATTATTATTTTTCTGCGTTCTTGATTGATTCTTTTTAGGTTTTTATTCATCCATTCATGGCCAGGTGTGCTACTTGTAAAGGGTTAGGCCATATCATTAAGGTTTGACTTCTAAAACTGATAGAAACTGCAGACTCAGTTTTCAATCTATAGAAATTAGATCAACGAGTCTTTGATCATTTGGTGCAGGAATACTGTAGGTCATGTGGAGGATCAGGGGTTGTTGAGGTAGTCAAGGAGGTTAAAGTAGAGATACCGGCAGGTTGGTGTTGAATGTGCATATTAACCTTGGTTATCATGCTTTGAATCATTTAGCTAAATATGTTGTGACAACGAGTTAAATTTATTTATTTATTTATTTATTTTTTTTTCAAATTTGCTTAGAACATTGATTATTTGTTGTTTTTATTTTCCATAAATCTAGGTGTAGAGTCTGGTGGTATCATATCTGTTCCAAGAGCTGGTAGAGTTGGAAGAAGAGGTCAACCTGGCACCCTAACTATAAAGCTAAAGGTAAATATTAGTGCATTCAACTTGTTACTTAACACTCAGTTCTCGAGTTTTCCATTAAAGGAAAGGAAATGATATAATGAAATGAGGAAAGAGTTGATTCGATATTAGAAAAATAAAAATACAAATATGTGTTCTTTAGATTGAAGAAAGTAAAAGTAAAAGAAATGACATGATATATATTTTGTGTTCTTGAGTGGGAGGGGAAGGAAAGAAACCTGACAATTTTACTTTTATGCCCTTTATTTATGAAGTTTTTATAAGTCAGAAAGGGTAATTTAGTCATTATAGATGTGACTATGTGGTATCCTTCCAAATCACCCACATTTGAGGGGATACAAAATTGCCAAAAGCCACACCACTAATCCTACCATACCCTTTATTTTCCTCCATAAAAAATCTTGAGAACATGAAATATTTTTTCTTCTGATTAATTATTCATTTGTTTTAAATCTATTAAGCTTTTCACTCTTCATCTTTTCTTTTATTTTTTCCATCATTTAGGTTGCTGATGACCCTGTTTTTCAAAGAGATGGTGCAGATCTATACGTGGATTCAAATATCGGCTTCACTCAGGTGAGCACTGAATGATTCCAGAAGTTTTATTTATATCACACGTACACATGAACACATTTGACGAATGAACAATTTTAGGTATAAACATGTAGCTCATCTTCCTCCCAAGATAAAAGCTTTTGATTAGGTTTAGAATCAGTGTTATTGAAACAATGATTCAAATTGTTTATTTTGTAAAATCGTAAATGTCCCTTGCTCTGTATGCTATCTATGATGCTATGGAAGTAAATGCATCATAATGGTAGGGTTTTTGCATTTTACCTTTCATGCATTTTCATTTCAGAAGCATTATCAGATCACTTTATGCATTTGTGTAGTCCCTCTTAAGTGATTATATGCTAAAGGCAACTCCAATTTGTTCTACTTTTGTTTAATTTGGTCACGAAAATACTCTTGTTTCAGATTACTGTATGGTTATTGCAGTGTATTAAAATGAGTACTACACAGTGACTTCCAATACTTGTGAACTCACTATTTGCTGACTAACAGAATACTTTCGGTTGACAGGCGCTTGTTGGTGGTAAGGTAGAGGTGCCAACTCTAAATGGAAAAACACAAGTAAAGGTGAGTTTTTATCCCTATGTGTTTTCTGATTAAAAAGCAATAAGACTTTTAGAGCATAAGGGGCCTCGTGTAAAAGTGTAGCACAATACACTGAATTGTTAAGTATGATCTATAGACTACGGCAGGCATGCAAGTAATCACTGAAAGTTTCGATTGCAGAGGTGATTGTAATTTAATAATATCTGCACTTGATATATTCAAAGCCAAACCCCTATTGCAAAATATGAGAAAATGTTATATATGATTTACATATATTCACCACTGTTTTATTGAACTCAAATTCAGGTAATTACGTATAGTATATGTCATATACAATTAATTGCATCAACATAGTAAAAACAGTTATGGGGCTTGTCAAATTTAATTTGATATATGTATAATAATCATAAAACTGATGATGCATGCGCATCCAGATATTTGTTCTAACTAATTTTCTTATTCTTGGATATTGATTTGCTGAAGCTAAGAAGTATCGTAATTTTATAAAGTCACATGGTTGTGAAACTGAATACCATCTGGTTATTAGTTATAACATACCTAAAACGTGTTAGATTCTATATTTACCTGGAAGTGATAAAAGGTTTGCCTGTTCCTGTAGATACCTAAAGGGGTTCAACATGGACAGTTAGCAATACTAAGAGGCAAAGGTACACATTTTCTTTTCTTATTAAATTTCACCTTTGATAGACACTTCTTCCTCTCAATACATTCACAGACACATCTGCACATACACATACACATGCACATATATAACTGCTTGGTATGTTAATATGACAGGCTTGCCGAGAAAAGGCTTTTTTGTGGACCATGGAGACCTGTATGTACGTTTCCGCATTAATTTCCCTACGTAAGCATTCGATTCTACTAAAATTTATGTTAGTACATGTAATCTGAATGTACTGTTGCAATTATATGCTAGCATGTCTAGGTACCAGTTTTGAATGATTAGTTCAGAGTATGGCCTTAAAACTTACTGTCAATCTTATTAATAAATATCCTACAAGTGAGCGTTCTCTTATAATATTTTGGTAGAGTTCGTTTTGAGACAGTATTTTGGTAGAGTTCTTTTTGAGACAATATATCAGCGTGAGAGCATAGTATATCAAACCAACACGAATTTTATTCAACTTATAGGGTTTACCCATTATTGTAATATTTAGAGCCATATTTCAATAAATAGATTATGGAGATTCTAGCGGTGATTCCCAGGAGTGCTGTTTTGATAAGTTGTTCTCTTGTTTATGTTACAGGGTGGTGAATGATCGTCAACGTGCTATACTAGAAGAATTTGCTAAGGAAGAAATTGAACAGACAAACAATACATCAGCTGATGGGAACTGGTGAGTTCTTATTAAAACTGGCTCAGTGAAAGCAAGTCTGCTTTTATTTCATTGTCTTTCTCAGTGTGTGCACATTAATAGATGGAAGCACTTCCAATCTTACCCGAACTAGTTTAGCCTTTACTAGTAATGTCATGTTTCAACCAAAACCCATTTTCACCCAGTACCAAACCCACCTGACCTGCCCATCTTGCCAACTGCCCAACTTTATACTTAGCATTAAGTAATTGCGTTGCTCGTAATGGATTCTAATTCTTCTTATCCTACATCATTTACTTCAGAAGAAATAGAGCTATATTCTTTTTGTGATATCCTCAATATAAGGCAATTATTTCTTATGCGAAAGCTCATGTTTAAAGTTTAGGCATTCAGATGTAGGTGTAGGTACTGTACTGCTATTCTATAATTCAAAATTAGTTATTTTCCCCTTGGTAATTCCAATAATGTTAGCATTGATTGCTCTCCTGAAAATCTGCCTAGTTATATTGTTGAGAACTGTTTTAGGTATTTGACTTGTATAGTTGAACACTGGAACATTTCAAGTCAAACATCAAAAAAAAAAAAAAAAAAAATTTAGATGGAGTCTTGAGTTTTTTATGAGTTCCTCTATATCTTGATGATTTTCGCTACTTTTTTTAAAATATCACATTAAAATTGCAACATTTTTTCTTGAAACATATCCATTTAATATATCAATAGATGAAGTTTATTTTATATATCTGATTAATCGAAAAAAGTCACTTAACTATATGTTATATATATTATTTAATCTCACAAAACTTAAAAACATTTTTTTTGGGAAGTTTTCACCTTAAATTTATATATCTGCTCGTTACAGTAATTAAGATTTCTAATTTCATTTTGACTGAACATCTCTTTGATATTTGACAGATAATAATATATTTGAACATCACCATTGACCTAGTACATTTTTTCGTTAATCCTGAAAACATAAGGTTAACCCATAAGGAAAAGATAGGCAAACATATGGTTCCCCTTTAACCTCATTTTGACCTATAGAGTTGTTTGCTTTACTTTTGTATGCAAGTGTCTTTAGCGATAATGGTGAATGTGATGAACATTCTGAAATGGTCAAACAGGCTTTATCAGCAGCTATCTACTGGTTGAACTTACAGGTGGCTTCGTTTAACTGAACACGTTACAACCCCCAAGTTCATGCTTGAATTATCCGCGATAATGCTGGTTCTTCTGCTCCTGACAAAGTTGTGAGCTAGATGACGTTAAAAGTCAGTTGGGAGCATCATGACTTGTACAGATACTACAGAGAAAATCTTGCATCCTTGAAGAAAGCATAGATTTTGCATCAGGAAGACCCTGTTCAACTGCGAGTTTCCTCTTATATAACAATTTTGTATGATCCCGCACTTGTCTAGCTAGATCATAGCTGAACATTACGATGATCAAAAGCTGAAGTAATAATGCAAAAGTAATTTGTACCTTTTGCATCGGAAACTGTACATTGATTAGACCTAACCCAGCAATAGGTACCACAAACATCAGGGGTTAGGCTATTTTTACCATGGGATATTCATGAGTATGTATACTCCTTTTGACTTGAATATTGAATTTGGAGAACAAATGGAAACCTGCCTGGAAGGCTACCCATTTACCCATTTTTTGATCAGCATATTATTGGATTTTGTTTTAAGAACCGCCTGAGTTTCTTGTCGCTTCACTATATCTTAGTTTTGTATGATTGTGTGTTCTTGTCAAATGGTGCTGGTTAAGCATTGTTGGGTAGGTAGGCACTAAAGATGATCAATTCTGAGGTAACAATGCAAAGATGATGTGCACTTAGATGAGTCATGTATTTATGATCCTAGTTAACGTAGTTGGTAAAGTAATTCGTTTGTGATAAGAGTGTTTTGGTTTATGTCGAACAAGGTCTGTTAAAAAGAATTCAGAAATTCACTTTTAGACTTTAGTATTGGTGGTGGAAATAGCTTTTGCCTGGCACTACACCCATAGCATGGTTTCTTAGTTTAAGGATGGTGCCTGCCAAGGGAAGTTTTTTCCTCTAAGCATATTTAGATAGCTGTTCGCCGTGTTCACGATCTTCTGCCCCTGGCAGTGTTGTTTTATTGGCCGAGGAACACATCTATTTCATGAAAGGCGAAGACACAAATGCAACATGCACTGTTGTGGTTCTGCTATAGCATAATATATACCCTTCGATAAAGGAACATTATATAGATCTTTTGGCCAAACGATTAACGTTTTCCTACCTTTTTCTGTTAATGAAGTTGCTTTGCATATTTTGCCAGATCCCGAATTTTATGTCAGCTTATTGACGAAGGTCATTTGAAACACAAAATTGGAGTATTGAAAGCAGCAAAATAATCTAATTTTCTTTCCATGTGTAGAGTCTTCGCAGATATATTTTCTTAATCTTCAGCCACTTGCCTCTTGTAATATACAAAGCAATTCTAAGGTAAATAAATAATTGGGCATTTGTCTGATTAAGAATGTCATAAAACTATAATATTTTGTTTGCTAAAACTAGAATTCTATTTTAAAATGGCACCATTGCCATCAGATAGTTATACCTAACACCTTGCCATATACATTGTTAAGTTATTCGTGTAAAGTTTGTGTCCTATATAAAAGTCCAATTCCTACTATATTAAAAAAGAATAAAGAGTGAGGGTGTTAGAGTTATTATAAGTTCAAACAACCTTGGGTGTTAGAGTTATTATAATTTGTCCGTTGATGAACACATAAAAAAACTTGTTCACTAAATTTGAAAACAATTCGTTACAAATTGAAGACAAAACGATATAAATTGCTTAGAGCATCTTCGATGGATGTTTATGAAGCATGTCCATGGTGACATGGAGCTTATGTGAAATCCATGTACATAAACTTTTATTGGAGCATCAAATTTATAGAGTTGTACATGTACTAGTTCATGTGTATGAACTTAAAAATTAGTTAGGAAACCTTTTGGTAGTTGCGCTTATTTTTCTTTTCATCATGCAGGTACTTTTCATCTTTTTTACCTTAAAAAAAACAAACGTAAAATTTGTTAACGTTTATTATTTCCAGTTATTGTTTCACCAGTTCATCTGTTTTTAAAATTTTTCAAAATTTTGATATACGTTTTTCGAAATTAATTTCTTTGTACCAAATACGTTGTCTCAAAAGTTCAACTGAAGTAAATTAATGAATTTACTTTAAAACTCTAGTACATTAATAAATCTAATTTGTAATTCTTAAAACTTAAAACCCAGGTTGCAAAAATCGCGAATCAGTAATCGGGCGGTCGATCACCTTGTAGCTTGTAATCGGTCTAAGCGGGATTAATCGGTGATTAATCGAATTGGCATTTTTGGCAAATCTTGGGTATTTCTGCCAAGTTTTGGGTATTTTTGGCCAGTTTTATGTATTTCCGACAAGATTTTTTCTAAAAAAAAAACTTGTAATAGATTTAAACAGTTACTATAAGTGATCAAAATAATTTTACGGTGAGTTTTTGGTACTTCCGGCAAGATTTGTAGGTCTCTGGTAAATTTGACCATCATTGACCGCCATTGATCGTTGTTAACCACGGTTGACCTATTTGTTTGACCCAGTTATATAAATCGGCAAGGTTGGTGCCCTGTAGCGCCTAGACGGCGATTAATCGGCCATGTAGACATTTTTTTTGCAACACTGCTTAAAACAATGAATATACTCTTAAAACAATAACTCTAACACTCAAGGTTTTTTTATTTTTTATTTTTATTATTTTTTTTTTTTTAATTTTTATTTTATTTTTATTATTTTTTTTTATTTTTTGGTAATCATGGTTTCTGACTTTTTGGCCGACTAATCTACGAGGTTTGAACCCACCGCCACACAGACTCAAACTAGCTAAAACCCTCTCTTTTCAGGAGTAATTTGGCCACACCACAAGGATAAAAAATGCAATTAACTCACAAAAGATTAGTAAAATAGTATGAAGGACCAAAATCAGGTTATGAATGACGAAAATCATGTTGTACTTAAGAAAATCGGGTTATTGATGAAGAAAATCAAGTTATGGTCGAGACAAATCTAATTTCGGATCCAAAAGAAGATGTAGTAGCAGCATTCAAAATCACATGTGATTTTGTTTAGTTCTCAAAATGTGAAAATCACACTTGATCTACATATACTAATTAAATCACATATCACTACATATGTTATAATTAGTTTAAATAGTAAAATCACATGAAAAATCACTTGCGATTGTAACCGAAAGTATTTGAGTTGATTTTTGATTAAATCAGGTTTAAGCTACACTCTTAGATCAAATATGTTGGATGATGAGGATTTTATTGTTTTGTTTTTCAGAGAACTAATAATCTTGAATGAACCTTTTTTAGAGAACATATAATCTTAATTAATATTCGAGATGAATAGAATCCAAAAATCCAAACAATCATATAAAATCTAGAAGCCAAAAATAGAACTCACATAAATAATACAAATGATCGAAACAATAATCATGAAAATTTTTAGTGCAAATATTCTATTTAATCCAGAATAACGAAATGGCCACTTTATTTTCTTCACAATAACAACAAATTTCAAACTATTAACAGAAAATAATTAACACACAACAATATTGTTCTCTTCAATCTTTTTCATAATCATTTTGGTACAACAAAAGGTAACATAAAATTATAGAATTAGATTCATTGACGTATATAATACGATAAATCAATGAATCTAATATATAATTCTATGCATGCTTATGGTGCCAATCCTTTTTAACCATGATGTCCACCATGTTCACCACCACCACTTGTAGCTTGATGACCATGTGGTGCTTCATGCCCATACGGGGCAGCAGGCGGGACCATGATAGGCTTCTTCTTTTTCTTGGCCAAACAAAAGAGTCCAGCTGCAAGGAACGCTAGAAAAAACAGACCACCAAGTGAGGCACACACCGCAACTACAACAGTGTGGTCACTACCGCCTGGAGGAGATGGTGGTGGTGTCACTATTTCTCCTGATGGAGGAGAAGCAGAATAAGGTGGCAATGGAGTGGTAGGGGGATATGGATATGTAGGTAAAGGTGGTAGGGTTGATGGAGGCCAACTTTCTATGGGAGATGGTGGATATGGATATGATGGCTTTGGTGGTTTAGGAAGTACACTGGGCGTTGGAGCATATGGTACAGTTGGTGTAGGTGGTTTATAAGGTCCCTCGGGTGGACTAGCTGGTGCGACTGGTGTTGGAGGCTTTGGTCCATGATGTTTTGAAGGTGGGTATGCGGGTTGCTCAGGAGTCGGTGGAGGAGGAGGAGGAGGAGGAGGAGGAGGGGGAGACTTATACACGTAAGGGGCTACCGGAGGAGGGGGAGGAGGAGGAGGGGGAGGAGGAGAATTGTAATGGTAAGCAGTCAGTTTTCTTGAAGAAACCATATTTGATCGACAGATGTGTATACAAAGAGAATGATGGAAAGTGCGCACTTATATAGAGCAAAACAAAGATGGAAAGTGCTGACTGCTGAGTGCTGACCATGTAACACTTGATTAAACAAATGTATATATAAACTTGTTTTGAAAATAACATGCATGCAAAATAGTTATTCATCGAAAATTGCAACTTTCCGTAACATACATTTAATTTAACAATTCTTAAATTAAATTAAAGTTCTAATTAGTAAACATCATCAAATACAAGAAATAGAGTTGGTCGTCGAAATATATGGGGATATTTTTCGGTAACTATGGTTTCACTAACTTTTGTGCTTTTTAGAATTTTACTATAACCGCAAACCTCGATCAAGAATATATTGAACATTCAAATATTAGTGGCATAGGTTTACATTACAAATGAGGGTTAATTCAACAGATAGTTAATGGACTTTCAAAATTTTTCAATGTTAGGTAACGAACTTTCTAAAATACTACGTTAAGTAATCAAACTTATTGCATTTGATCAAATATGACCATTTTAAATGTCATGTCAGTTTGTTAGGCAAACTTGTGTCTAGTTATAATTAAAAAAGTTAATTACTTAAATGGGTATTTTGGTATTTTCAAGTGTCTCTCTCTTTTAACTGGCCACCACCACCACTACTTCGGCCACCACCACTGTACACACAAGATAACAACGGATACAGTTGAAGCTACTAAAATGGTGATGTCTAGAATAAAATAATAATAATAAATAAATAACAACAATAATAATAATAATAATAATAATAATAATAACCATCTTCGTCCCACTTACCCAGATCTAAAATAAAATTACATTAGCAAAACAAAACTCAAACTAACACATTTTTTACTCTTAAATACACACACAAAACACACACTTGCTACACTCCATCACCACCTTTGTACGTCACAAACACACACATGCTCTCTGTCTTTGTCTCGTTCAGTGAAAAACACTCCCGATCCGACACCACACCACCGGATCTTCTTGGATTTGTTTTATTTTCGATTTTTGTTCTTGGATCTTGGTGTTACGGTTTGTTATGGGTTTTATTTTTGAGGTTTGTTTGTTGAAGATCCTGTAAATTTGGTTGTTTTACCTTTTCTCGATTGCTAATATTGGGTAGTGGAATGGTAACTGAAGATTAGGTGGTCTTGGTGAAGATATATGAGTTATAAGATGAAAATAGAAGGTTTGTGGGATACATGTATTAATACAAATATCGCTTAAATACGTTATTTATATTTTACGATCTTTGCTAAATTCTGTTAACGACAAAGTGTAAACTTTATTTTTAGCAAAACATAAATATAGTTTAAGTCTTTCATTCATACACTTTTATTTCAAGCTATACATTACTCTTGCTACATTTCACAAATTTTTTTTTACAAGTTTACTTTTATTTTCATAAAAATCTAAATATAGAAATATTCATTTACATGATGCCTTGTCCAAAGATCTTTGTAAGAGATTTCATATATTTTATTTAGATTTACACACTAGAATCTTATAGTTGACTTTGGAAGATCTTATGAATATTTTTGTTAGATTTGGAGATCAAATATGTCAGGTCTGGCGGAACCATTTGGGACAATGGACAAAACCCTTAAAAGGTTCTGCCGTATCCGTGAGTTGTTCAGGCTTTTTGCCTATGAATACTGTAGTATTCTCATATTCATAGCATGTATGGTCTTGTGTTTATGAAAGAAGAATTATGGAAGAAAACTAGAGAGAGAGAGAGGAGTTGGGAGGAATTCCTAGAGAGAGAAAGTGAGAGAAAATATGGAAGATTAGATTAAGTGAAATGGAAGCTTCAACCCCTTCCAAGCTACGGAAGGGGTATTTATAGTTACAATAAAACGCCCCCTGAAACGGGCTGTGGAGCGGGCTGACAGTGGGTAAAGACCCGACCCGACTCCACAAATACTAACTAACACTAAACTACGTTCTAACTAATAAGATAAATACTACGAGCTACAACATGCTAAACTATACTCGGGGTGACCGAGTCTTCATATGAATAAATGTATTCCTAACAATCTCCCCCTAAGGGAGGTCACCCTGGAAAATAAATATTGAATCATAACATTCAAGTCTTTGAAGACATCTTTGTAGCTCGTAGCCTTTTGATTCTTCAATGTTGAGATCTTTGTACTTTAAGCGGTAGACTCTAGATGACTTGTTCAATGTGATGGATGGTCTTTGGAAATTACTTCAAGTTCATCATCCAAATGAGTGTCTGAAAGTCATCTTTGAGTATTAACGTCTCCATGTGATAAGAACATCTTTGTGTTGGCATGCTCACACTTTTCAGGATCATGATCTTCTGTATCAGAGTCGTGGAAGAATAAATGAGGCCCAATTAATGATCATGATTTCTTAGATTGTGATGTCGAAGTGTGAGCATGTGTTGATGGATCAGCATCTTTTCAGCAATCAACTGCAACCGTCAGAAATTCCTGCAAGTAGACAGTTTGCAACAAATCATCCGGTACTTATAGGTTTGGAATTAGAGATTGTCAACAGCATAATGTGAAGACTCCTTCTAATCCTTACCAAGACCGTTCCCAATCGGCAAACCCCCGAGAGGATTTACACGATCTACCTAAGTAAATCAACGACTGGGTGAGTCACTGGAGTTCACTCCACGACTGTAGACCATTGGTAACCGCCGCGACCACTAAGCGTAATCCATAAGAAATTACCGAAGTGACCTGCTTTCAGGGCTGTTTGATGATGACCCTGGCAGGAATTTCCATTCAATCACTGGGAGTTACAAAAGCAACATCCCTCATAAATGTTCTGGCAGATTGCTAAGATCTGCGTAGGACTCATAGTTTTACCACTGGTGTCCTTAATGTTGAACAACCATGGTAGAAGTAGCACGTGTTCCTAAGAGGTCTTTTTATGCATCTCGAGGCTCTAGACTCAATAAGTGCATTTGGTTTTCCTATGCGGAGATTAGGGAGAGGTCTCCTGCTTCAATATCAACCATCTCTAAGAGATAAGTTGATAGATTACACCAGTTCCCCGTGAGAATGAAACAAGTTCTTTTAAGAGAACTTGAGTGGCTAGAAGGTTTAGTGCAGTGCGTCACTGGGTCCATGACGTCTTGTCTTCAATACCATTGTCACCGTAGCAACCATCAGTAGATTATGAATTGAACCCGGTTTCTGCCCCTAAGGTTGAATAATTGGAGGGCTATTTCTTTTCACCCTTTCTCATTTCGTTTCTTTTTAATTCTTCAACCCCTTCTTTCTCCATTCTCACATTTCTCTTTTTTTTCATAATCATACCTACGGACTTACTAATACTATCTATTTGGTATTGTCCATGGGTAGATCCCTCCGGCTCTGGAGGATCATAGGATGGTTTTCCTCTTAGCCACCTTATAACTTCATGACTATCCTATGTTGTCATTTACCAAATCATTGAAAATTCTCTCAACGTGTTTATGATTGAGAAACACATTTTGTTAACACATTGAGAGTTTTGTCATTTTCAAATGCTCCCCCTTAACATGTGCTCATATGTATTGATTTGAAAATTTGCACATGTCGGGAAGAGTTGCACTTTTTGAATTGATCCACCTTAAGTGAACATGACCGGGCATTCGAGACACGCTTACATCACTTGATAGACTAGCTTGAAGTTATTACCCGGCCCGATCAGATTCACCCAAGGTTTCTCGAAACGGTACATTCTACACAAACTAGTCCTTTTCGATTCAAGACAGTTGTGTTTCGTCAATTCATGAGTCAAATCTGAGTCTTGAACTCTTAAGATGCAAGGATCCTTTTTCACAAATCATTTGCTCCCCCTCAATATGTGCATTGATATACAAAAGAGTTTGGCACATAGGGAAGAGCATAAATTTGGGTTTAAAACATCACATTTTAATCACATCTTCTCCCCCAAACAAAAATTTCAAACCAATTGAGATTTGTAATCCCAAGTAATTTAAATAAGTTTAAAGGTTTTGGGAGAAAGATGTGTCATATTTAAGAATGACTGATTTTGAGACGACATTTTAGCTCCCCCTCAAACCTTGAGGGAGTATGTTATGTGTTAGAGATGATGAGTTTATAAATAATTGTGAGTTTAGCGAGAAACTCATGAAAAATTCATGTACTAACACATAACAATAGCACTTAATCCACTGTAGTTATGCACAAAAATCTTGTTTTGATGATATATAGTTTTTTGAAATCGTTCTCCCCCTCAATCGATGACACATTTAAAATTGATCATTTTGCACAAAGTATTAATACTTTTAGCATCGATTGAGTGGCAAATTTTAAACAACATTTCGAGTTTGTTTGATCTTCAAAAACCATGGTACCACCAAGTTTGGAACAAATACTTTCCCGAAGAATCATTGAAGGAAAAGTATTTGAGATTTAAAGAAGACTTATCTTCTTTTACCAGAAATGATGCACTTAAGCGTACATCAGATCGGAAAGGCACGAATATAAAGTAATTCATGCCTTTGTTAGGAACAGTCGTCTTTTGGGCGATGAACTTTCCCCAATAATAAGACCGGGTTGCTATCTGAAGTAATAGCAAACCATAAGATAAAATCCGGGTTACAGTCTGAAATAACTGTAAGCCATTTAGGCATGTTTTGAAAACTATTTGAACTTCTGTTCGAACTTCATTTAAAGACCCGTGTCATTATTGAATGACATTTCTAGGACCGTAAATGTTATCGATGCCAGAAGACATGCCTTAAAAAAAAACTATTTTTGGTATTTTCTAGTTTTTTTTTTTTTTTTTTTTTTTTTTTTTTTTTTTTTTAATATATCTATATACATTTTGGTATAATATATGTACAAAGGATACTAATCAGTTTAAGAAGATGTTGACATGAGTACCAAAATGAAAGTATCGTTCAGCTCGTTGTAGAAGTCAGTAGTCAACATCTCTTAAACTTTCACCACCAAAGCTTTTGAGGCTCCTGAATACTCGTCTAAAGTCGTAGATGCCATTATATAATCTTAAACAGGATTTTACAACTCTTGTGACTTAAACCGAGAGATCAATTCCTTCCCGGAATTTTACTAAAGTCAACAAAAGAAACCGAAAGATGTAGTATGCGGGTTAGACTTAGAGAGAGATCTTGGATAAGTGACAATTAGCATTAAGTGTCAAGTCGCGACAAGTCAAGTTACAATAGATCCGATCGTAATAAGTCAAGTCGTAAAGATTAACTCACAACGTCAAATTACAATCAGACTAATCGAAACGACTTAAGTCACAACAATTCACCAAACACAAGTAGTTAACAAATCACTAGAATCTCACAACTGAGTTAATCGCTAGACACCACCAAATCGCTGAGTTTTAGCCTCCTCAATGTAAAGCTTTGGTAGCTTCCCCCCAAACCGACAATCATCTTCATGAGACCAATTCCCCAAGTAGTTGAAGTGATGCAAAAAGTCTCATTGTATGACGCTCAAAGACCCAAAGAAAATGATAGCACCAAAGTAACAAGGTGAACCACAGATCATCTCTGCGGTTATCAATCCCGGAATGTATGATGAAGCCCGATCACATGACCCTGTTGTACATCCCCAATGTACACATTACTTTATGGTTTGGAGCAGTTGTCTATTCGGGGGAATAAGATATCAACATCTTCATTTCACCAAATGCTTTCCAGTTAACTTACACATACCAACTCAGTCCATATTGTACGCATGTATCCAACACAAGAAGAAATGATGACACCAAAGTAACAGGTTGAAGCACTGATCATCTCTGCGGATATCTCCTATGGAATATATGATTAAGCCCGATCACGTGAACCTGTTGCGCATCCTTGATGTACACAAATCTCTCCCCTGATGGTTGCGATCTCATCGGAATCATCATACCATTGTGTACATGAAGCATTAACCAGAAGCACTTTACCATAAACCATATCAGCTCGTATGAAGACGTCGATAAGCAATATCATCTCATACTTCAAGTATTCTTCTCATATTTCTTCCCACTGAAAGCTGAAGTAGCACATACCACAAGTATCAGAAGACCACTTCCCTCATGTAGTTGGAATGATACACCAAATGCCATGAGTTAATATCCTGATATTCTCCGCGATTAAGACATTTGTCTTCCCGGGATAACTTCAATTAAGAAGAAGTATTAAGTTCATCATATGTACTCATTATGCATTCAGATGTATGTCTCCTTCCCCCTTGCTGGTTTTGATACCTCAAAATCAGCAACACACTTTACGCACACGTATTTGAAATCTTGTGAGAAGAATTAACATTGGATCAGATGTATTATGTGAGAATCAATTGCTTCAAAAACTCTCTAATGACTATCTTAATCAACCCTTATGTAGGCTATTTGAAATGACCACTGATGAAGTAAACCCAATATACCAAACTTGAAACTGAAGTAGAATTCCCCGTTCTTGTCGACTTAAGCTTGCACTAATGTGTGACAAAGAGAGGTGTAGAGAGTTCGTACAACATTGAATCCCTAAGTACTCTATACTCTTCAACCAACCAACCATCAAGTATAAGACGTACATCACCTCTTGACTACCAACAACTTCGTGTAAGTTGTGACACTCCTTAAAGTGATAGTTATTTAGTGGTAATAAAAATGAGGAATCACCAAAATAACTAGATATCCAAGTCTTCGTCATTGTAAAGGCAAAAGCTCAAGCAAGGATCTCGAGGAATCTTCATCCAACCACCCCGACTTCAAGATAAATAAGATCACGCCTTTGTGAAAGTCAACTTCAATCTCAAATAAGGGATACCAAATAAACTCCGTGATTACTTGA
>JARVZY010000726.1:0-36924 GCA_030686995.1 Artemisia argyi | reverse complement strand
CACATCTTTTTAAATACTGTGAGATTTCATAGCTTCATTCTTTATAAAATGCTTTCACTCTAAACGCTTTATAAACCCTGTGAGGGGGATACATGCTAAATGCTTTACTTAAAACCGAATACAAGTCTTTTTCTTTGGTTCTTTGCACGAGTAAACTAACTACCACCACTACATAACCAAAATTCATGAATCTAATTGTTTGGGATATTTTACCCACGCGAACGCGAATATAGTTGACAGATCTATTGGAGTTTGACAACTCCCGTTGATATTAACACCCCACTAGGTGGTACCAATAAGTACTATATTTGAATCCACTCAAGGTATAACTTTGGCAAGTTATCCTTAAATCCCCTCATGTTGGGTCTGCAGCCCACATGACCCGGATCGATAAGGTGTGATTCATGAGCTTAGTGCAACCTACTAAACTCCTGATAATTGTGCATGCATCATAATTATGACAAAACTTGCATTTTCCCAGATGGGTGTAACAACTGACACTACTACAAAAAATCTCACAGAAACCGGTCAAAATAGCCTATGAAGAATGGTTTTTGAACCACTCTCTGAAGTAGGGTATCTCCATGATCGAAACATATAGAAACCGATTTGGCAAACCTATCTCTATTAAAAGCATCGACACTGGTTTTCTCTTAAAAATTGGTCTCCATTATAGAGTAAACAAACATATTTTTATTAGACATTGACACCATTTCTCTCACAACTTGTCTTTATATAAACATCCAACCTATTTTTATATATAGTAAAAAGATAAGTTTTTAACTCAAAACCTGTCTTTTTAGTAAATCTATTTTATTAATATATATATATATATATATATATATATATATATATATATTTCTAAAATGTTTCAAAAATTGAAAAAATTTAAAAATATTTTAATAAGAAAAATATATAAATGCAGCAAATATATATATAGTGATTAGAATACACCAAAAATGTCAAAATCAACAAAGTAAATTAAGATAATATGTCGATTCAACTAAACATAAATCCTAGACAAAATTCAAATTAAAACACTAAAATTCAACAAACTATAAAGAGAAACACCAGAATTCAACATAATTAAGCATCATTATATGGGATTAATCGCGCCACAATGTAAACCATTCACTAATGATGGCGTTCAACTCTTTGTTCTGTAACGGATGCTCGTCACTTCAAGCCACCTATATGGTAATTAATGAAATAAAAACATCAGCAATCTAAAAAACAAAAAGTTCTAGAAAGGATGAAACTTTGCACGTCTCAACAACTCAACTATTCCTTTTCAATTTCAGTAGCTAGCTTCTCTACATACCAGTTTCCTCTCGCAATGCTTTATCTTCATTTCCATTCTCAACAGCTCAACTATTCTGCAAAACCGTTTCCCGCTCTTTTGGTGTAGTTTTCATTTCTATCATCCAAATGCGCGCACTTGTCACGTACTACCTCAATCTGAATAAGCATTACAAGAAAGTTCATCAAGCAGAAACAAGTTGTACTTCAATTTTTAACTAAATATACAGAATTTCAAAACTTCAAAATACAACAGTAAAACACACGTACATGTGATGATTGTATAAGCTCTATACATTAGTGGCAAGTGAATCCATAATCAAGGCTGTTACGTAAAAGTTAATTGAGTTGCCGTAATTAGGAAAAAGGGTGTCAGTTTTAGCTTCAAGAAAGATAACTAAGAATTAGAACATCGAAGTCAAAGTCATGACAAACCCGGGGTTTGGCCGTTTGGATAACGATACTCGAGCATATTTAAACATCATTAATGCCATGTGTTCATGACTCAAATTAATCATCAAAGTTCCTGCATAAATTAAGACTTAGATAGTGATCAAAGTAAAAATGACCAACGATAAATGGTCAACCTGGTCCTTACCAGAGCCTACAAAACTTTGATGCTTCTTCATAAAAGATTATATACATATCTACATACATGTGACTAGGGGTGTCGGTAGGGTCGGGACCCGATAATGCTTATCGGGTCGGGTTAAATCAGATTGAAAAATATTGTCGGGTTGTTTTGACCCGACTCCGATAACCCAACAATGTTATAGGGTCGGGTTAGGGTTAGATAATTAATATTGTCGGATTATCAAGTCAACCCGATAAAACCCGAAAATCAATATTTAATTTTTTAAGTAGCAATTCTAAAACCCAATCCTACACCAAATATGCACAACAACCAAATTTTAAGTAACGTATATAAAAGGTGACCATAATAGATATATTTAATTAGGGGTGAGCAACCGACCCGAACGGACCGGACCGACCGACCGAACGGACCGGACCGACCGAGACCGGACCGGACCGACCACATTCGGTCCGGTTCTCAGTCTAGGCTTTTTGGCTAATTCGGTCGTCGGTCCGGTCTGGTCTGACCAAAAAAACAAAAATCTTGCCAAAATATTGCCTTTTTGCACCGGACCGACCGAAGACCGGACCGGACTGAACCGGACCGACCATATTCGGTTTCGGTCTCAGTCCCGGTTTTTACCTTAATTCAGTCTTGGTTTTTGGCGGTCCGGTCCGGTCCCGGACCGATGCTCACCCTTATATTTAATGATTCATGTGTATTAATGATACATATGTATTACAATAACTCATGTTACGTTCAACCCCAGTGCCTAAACACATTATAGTTGTATTAACTAAGTACTCACTATATAAAGCAAAATCCCATTTGAAAGATAGCAGAATAAAATGGTGTCGAGCTCATGATTACAGTATATTTATGATTACATATTTTGTTTCTTTAACAAAAATAGCCCTACATTAAGCTGTCCAGGGGCTGATAGTACTAGAATAAAATCAGTTCATTCATCTAAAAAACAAATAACCAAAGAAAGTACTGTTTTAAATCGTACACGTTTATGGAATAACTTTGACATATGTGGGACTAGGCACATTCTTTATTTTACATCTTTTATAACTGCAAATCGCGAATAAAGCCTTTCTAAGGTATTCAAATGCACACCCAGCGCCAGCGGCCTACTTAGGTCCGCTTTCACATCTTTGGACCACTTAACATATAAAGAACAAATGATAGCAAGTGGCTGGCAAAATTATATTCAAAGAATTTCCACGCTGGCATTTATACTTAATAGAGATGTTTAATTATTAGTCAAATAAAAAATGAAAGTAATTTGGCCGCCCAAAAGAATCTACTCAATCTTTATGGTTCCTCTTCACAGGGTTTCAAGTCTACTACACTAAAGAACCCGTGAATTTTCCATGTTAAAACCATTTGGCCACAAGAGGAGTAATGTTTGGATCACGTAAATAAAGAACTAGTTGCAATGTGGTCAATGGTACTAGTGCTTCTACTTCATTCTCCTAAAATGGAACTTCCATCATTTATTACGGCCAAAATACATAGTGCACAACAAAATTAACATGCCGATCAGCACACATTATGTACTAAAAGTATTCATTAACCCAAGTTTGATTTTGGTTCTTAATTCACAATAATTTACATCTTCTGAAGCAAAACAAAAGTACCTTGGATGCGGAGAGAACCCTTGATAGGCTTTTGACGATACATTCTCCAAGAATACTCATCAGGAGGGATATCCGCAAGCTTGTTACTAATAGCAGGCACATTGATTGACCTCTTAATCCTATGTTTTCTGAAGAATAAACACGAATTAGCACCTTACACTTTAGAAAGTATAAAATCAATAACCCCATAAATATATTTAGTCCATAAGTATAAAATGCATAACATTAACCTCTTTTTCGAGCAATGGCATCCTACCAGAACTCCTACATTTCACTCTCCCATCACCTCCTCTAACTGAACACCTCTTTTTATGTTGATACGTAGCTTAATCAGCCGAACGAGATGACCCAATCAATCTAAAAGACCCCCATCCATATTAGCCACACTTCCTTCAATACTCAATGAAGACATAAAAGACCTATTGGAAGACATTGTAGGGGTGCAAGTAGAGCTATCAAAATTCAAACTAATTCCACTACTCAAACTCATTCCACTATTACTACTACGCTAATACATCATCTCAGCTTGCTGTTTCAGTTTATGTTATTGTTGAAGGAAATTTTAATTAGTACTACTAGGGTGAGGCGTATTTTGCGGAATTAGAATGGGAGACTGATGATAGCTCTGGTGTCCTAAACTAAGAGTGTTCTTGACAACATTTGACCCAAAGTCTTGAACTGGATGTGATTCTAACATAAGTTGAAGTGGTTTAGGTGGCTGATGGTTAATCATTTTAGTAGGCTTATCCAGTAAATTTTGAGGAATAGGGGTTGGATCTTTTTAACCATTCTAACCCTAGCATGACCTACACCCTTATCAAGTAAAGATATACATGTGTATCTATAACTGGTGGCTTGAACCCTTAATAATCTACCAACTAACAGTTTGTGCCCAAGTAAAGAAAACAAGAATACACATGGAGCCCAAAGCCCCCTTGTCACAACAAAAATACTAAAAGCTTTCTGAAAAATTACCCATTCATCGAAAGTTAGAGGTAGCCAAATTATGGGTGATTAAGGTGTCCTTATACTTAAACCGATCACATGATCTGCTATGATTTTTACTTGATGGTGATGAAATTTTATTGCTTTTTCTTTTGCATAGAACAGAATGTATGCTTCTTCTAAAGACACGCAAGCTTCAAAAACACTAGTAACCTATCGAGATGATTAAAACTCGAAGTCAATTTCAATATTACATATTTTACCTTGGAGTATCAAACTTGTACCATGTATGCGGTGCACATCATAGATAATAATGACCACAGCCAAATGCAAAGGCCGTATGTACAACAACTACATATAACTCATATTTCAAATCCATCTGCATAACAAGAATCGAGAGGTAAGAATCTATAAATATTCTTGTGGAAAGAAAATAAACCAAACTTGATTTTAAATACCTCAACCTTAAACATTTCAAAGCAAAATGTATCAGTTTTATACATATAGCAACATAATTGTATTTTTTTGTAAATACAGCAAGACTTCCAAAGAAATCCATTCTCAAACAAGTTCATCACCAATGGCCATTATCTTGACATTCACTACATAAAACAACAAGTAACGTCTAATAGTGTAGTCATTAAACTTTAAACTAAACAAAAACTTAAAATAACAGTAATATTATATAAAAAAATCACACAACAATATAACATCAATTGATTCTCTTCAATTAGGTCTAAGTTTCAATTGAGCCTCAAAGTAACAAGACAACAGGATACATATACATACATAGATTAAGCGTACAACTAACCCTCAAAATATTGCATACATAACCCAAAATAAATATAATAAGCCTAAGTTCAACACATACATACCCAACCGTAAGTTTCAATTAAAAATCTAACAGAACAACATGAAGGGGATAAAACTCACCATTACCGATAGAGGTTGTTATGGGTGAAGGGAGGAACACCGGTAGATGTGGCAGCTAGCGATGGCATGGTGAAGGGAGGGAGGGCAGTGGAAAAAGATGAAAATAGCGAAGGTGTCTGACTTTGTGAAATGAAAAAGTTGAATTAATTCCTCAAAAGTTGAACTAAACCGCCCATTCTTTAAAAAAGAAAATAAAAAATTAAACCGCCCTTTCTTTAAAAATAAAAATAAATTGCCCAAAGTAATAGAACCGGTTGTTTCTTCAAAGATGGTGTCTGTAACATAAATACATAGAGATATGTTGTTACCTAAACATGAGTGTCTTTGATTGTCAAAAAAGACCGGTTTTTACCCGAAAACCCGGTTTTTATGCATTTTGTCTAATGAAAACTGGTTTTTTCAAGAAAACAAATCTCATTTCCTTCCATTCCCGCTAGTTTTTTATCATAGAAATAGGGTTTTATATAACCAATCTCTATTTGAGGGTATTTATAGCTTTTTGTGTAGTAGTGTGAACCCAGGGAACTTGTATTCACTAACCCCTAAACCTATGATTCTCACTCAACACCTAGTGTTGACTTTGTAAGCATGTATTCTAGGTATATTACTTATATGGATTAATTGTAGAAGGAGGTACTGAACTCGGAGGACTTTTCATGGTTATCATTCAAACACAACCAACCTAACTCTTAGATTTTTGGGACCTCATCAAAAATAAAAGTATATCTTTTATAATTAAAACTCTGATAATTATGAATGATAACTAAATTTCCAAAATGTCTCTTTTTGAGTCGTTTTCTATTACTGTATCTGTGATTCTATGAAGTAATACCCCAAACACTTTATCCGCTGCGATCGTAGATTGAACAAACTTACTATCAAGAATCGATACCCATTACCTAGGATTGATGACTTATTTGATCAACTTCAAGGTTCGAGTGTATATTCGAAGATCTACTTATGATCAGGTTATCATCAACTGAGAGTGAGGGAAGAGGATATCCCTAAGATTGCTTTCAGAACAAGATATGGGGACTATGAATTTCAAGTTATGCCATTTGGTTTGCCAAACGCACCAGCGGTTTTCATGGACATCATGAACCGGGTGTGTAACCATACTTGGATAAATTTGTCATAGTGTTTGGTGAGGCAACATGATCAAGATCTCTTTATGTTTTAATGATGACAAATAAACCATCGAAACACATAATATAACAAACGTTAGCTCAAAATCGCAGGAGCCAATGTCTGCTCCTGGCGCGTTGCCCGCGCGTCAACACGCGGGTGACGCGCCAGGACACTGTATGGTTCCGGGCGAATTTTGAATGTCGGCTTTCTCCTTACCCGACAAATGTGGATCTTTCAATACAGGTATGAATATGTTATGTGCTTAATTGAGAACACTCGAAACGAGTTTTGAGACTTGAGAGATTCTACTTTTAAAGTACCCATTTACGGAAAAAATGCCAACTCATGTTTTCTAACTATCGCCTCTAGCCAAGGCTTTTCTAAACATAAGGAGCTTGTATATTTCACGTGACATCGTGTTGAAGCATCCATATGCTCATATCCCGTGCTTACGTCCTATCTAATTACGTAACGGGTTTACTCCCTTATTGGTCAAACTAAGTCAAATGTCACTATGCGTAAACGCATCCTTTCCCACTTGGGTTATGCTTTACATCAAGGCAAAGCACTTAACTTGTTTGAACCAAGGTATTAGTTGAGAACGTCGAGTCATGGAAATTCACGAGGTATGAAACTATGGATTCTCGACGTTGTGTTACTTGAACTTATAAGTAACCTATGATTTTCTCAACTTATAATCTTAATTGTCTAAACCTTTTCTTCTTAATGACAATTAGATTATGTCTCAATCTTCTCTTAATCTCATCTCTACTAAAGACAAATCCAATCATATCAAAATCAAATATTCTCTTACACAATCTCTTACACTCTTACATACTCCCTTACACACTACATCTCAACCATCCATTCCCTTACAACACATCTCAACCTTCCAATTTCAACACATGCCAATTGTTTGAATTCCAAAGGAAGCTCCCTTTGATCTCAACTATTGAATTCAAACTAAACACATCTCAATCATCCATCCAACCTCTCCTCTCTATACCATCACATGTGTTTAATCCTCACCATCCATTTCAAATCAAAACCGTCTCAACCATTGATTTCCCCTTTTCCCCCAAGCAAAGCATATTCTTTTGGAATATCCCTTCTTAATCTAAACACAAGGAATCTTTGATCCTAGCCATTCATTTCAAAGAAACTCAACTCAACCCTCCATTTTCACCACATGCCAAATTATTTGAAATCTAAGGGAGGCTCCCTTTGATCCTAGCCATCCAATTCAAACCTTCTCATCTCAACCCTCCATCTCATTCTCCCCCCCCCCCCCCCCCCCCAAGAATTGGAATATTCCTTGGCATATTTGTCACACCTCGCCAAGGCGGAAAATGCGAGTGTGTAACTTCATGGATATCATCACAACACCTGGTGTCTAATAGAGAAAACACTACATGCACATAAATAGAGCAAGTACAACACGAAGTGCTGTAACAATACCCAAACACCAAAATAAATAACCAAATGTAATCCAAAAATATCTTCAATAAACTCCAAGGTACTAAATGAAAATCGTAATCGTATCACAACCAAAATTCAAACAAAATCAAATCCAAACATAAACCAAATCCTTCCAATGCAAACTAGGTCTCGCCTAATCGCTGCTCTCTACCTTGGTCTTAGAATGCTCACCTGAAAATGATGCTTAAAACGTCAACATAATGTCGGTGAGATTCATAGGTTTAGACACACACCGTAGGCAACTGGTTATTATACACATAACATGACAGAAAAACAAGTTATTATACACGTAAACACACAATCACACAATTAAAAACAACCAATGGGACGGAACGTGTCCCCCGATCCATTTAGTTAGGACGGAACGTGTCCACCGATCCAATTCTTTCATCAATTGAGTCGCATTGCGCGAGCAATAGGATAAACATCCTCCCAATTGAATTCCCACACAAATTTCACCACTTGGGTACAGTTCTACCCTTCTCATCTCAAGTACAGTTCTACCCTCGATTCCCACATAGTTTTCATCACGCAATAATCACTTAGCATGCAAACATATATAATAACACTCGCAAGTCCATGCATTTAAAACACATAATCACAGTAACTTTAACACAAGAATCATTTCCATCCCAAGTTTAAAAACAATATAAAAGTGGGACTATGAACTCACCTCAACTTTGCAGCTTCCAACAAACACAAATCACAATCTATTCAACACAAACAAGTTTACGTTACACACGGTCAAGCTATAAGCTATAACCCATGTAATACTCATATGATGGATGTCTAAGACTCATATGACCCATCATGGATCTCCTAGACACCATACTAACCACTACCATAACTTAATACTCACTAAATCCCTTGCACTCTTAAAAACAGAAAACGCATAATTTTTTTGGGTACATTCGCCCACATAAAATCACGACAAATAAAGCTCAACAACTCACACCAAAAATTCACCATGGTCTCTCATAAGCATAGAAGCTAATACCAGAAGGCCATGGACCAATAACACACACAAATACTCAAAAGAAAATCAAACTTGTCAACTACTCAAATTCAGATCTGAACGCACACCCAAAAGTTTTGATTTACATAAAATACTTCCACAAGCTTTTATCACAAATCCTTTTTGTGGTAGTCTAATATAACCTAATACTTAACTATTACAGAAGGCCTAGTCAAAATACCACTTTTATAACCACAAAACACCCTCAAACTTTTACCCAACCCGGTTTGATAGCTTTGACACCTTAACAAAGAAAAATCAAAAGACCGACTTCCCGACCTTAAAATCGATCGTGGCTGGACTTTTTGGAAAGCTCTTTCATTATACTTCAATTTAGACCTAAAATTCGTGACTTAACTCTTCAACATCAGTTATTTACACTCACATCTTTACAGCCATAGTTTTCTGTTCGAACTCTAACACATAATCTAACGCGTTTAACACTCAATTCCCTTAACCATTAACCATATTATTGACATCTAATCATCCTAACATGTTTTACTTCATTAATTTATAGAAGTATATAAACCCTAACTCCATCATAATTTATATTACATGAATTATAACAATAAAACATTAATTGAATGAAAACTAGTATCAAAAGTATACCTTACGCTTGATTTTTGGCTTCAAGAGCAAAACCCTAATTTGTCTTTTTCTCTCCTCCTGGGGATCGACCAAATATGCAGGAAAAATAGGTTTGGGATTCTTGATTTTGTATTTATATTAATTGGTGGATAATTACCTAACTTAGAGTTGTAATTGGGTTACAATTGGGTCTCCCCCCCCCCCCTTCTCCCCTTGGCCGATCGTACAACCCCCCCCCCCCCCATATTATTTTTATTTTTTTTATTAAATTAAATTATTACACTAAAAACCTCATACTTTTCATATTTTATGCATTCCCATAACAAAACCTAACGTCTTTTGCGATAAACCTTAATTTTACGACAAACCGGAAAATATTCATTTTCAAAATAAAGTTTCCAAAAATAGATTTTCACACACTCCATAAACATTTCTCACAAAAACAACATGCCCGTAATTTAATAACGCTCAATTACTTGAACGAAGACTCGTTACGCAAAACCTCAAAATGCCAAATATACACAAGCCATTTCTACACCACATGGGTGATCAAAATGAACTTTTCCAAAATCAACATCATCAAAAATCACAATAACAACCACAACGCGAAGGGATTTAGTGCTAACCCAAATACTAATCACACTATAACACACAATAACACTCATATACCCATATAACTACTCAAACCACGCCAAACAAATTTAGATTAACTCAAGGCTAAAAGTCTAACTAACCTGCTAAAATCACGGTTGTTACAATATTCTTTCTCTCTTTTCTATGCCATGTTAGGAGATACATTTCTACCCCTTCCAAATTACCCTATCTACACTTTATACCCTTAGTAATTTGGTTTCTCTTTAAACACTTCACAAATGATTTCCAAATTGGCTATTTGAGTTGGTAAACCTTAGAATAATTAATGTTAAGGTTTAGTGTGAAATACAATTGGGGGTTTAGCAAGGATAGGTATTTATAGGATCCAAATACCCAACACTTGGGAATTTCTTACAGACGCCTGGTGTGCTGCCCGCGCGTTGACGCATGGGTGACGCGCCGGCCTCGGTAAATTTTCCCAAGTTTGGGTTCTTGGCCTATAAATACCACCCTTGCCTCTTGTATTCCTCACCCCTTGCCATTATTCTTTCTCTCTAGATTCTTACTCTCTAAACACTCTCAAATCTCTCTATCTCTCTATCTCTAATCTTGTGTTCTTGATTTTCATACTAACATCTTTGAAAGAACACATCTCTTTACAAGGGAAGAATCACAAGAACCTAATCCACTCTTGTGATTGTGTCGAGGGTCTTCTTATCTATACCCTTTCTACTAGAATCGAGTCTCTAGGTTAGGTTAGGACTTGATTGAACAAACATTCATTCATTCATTCAATTATTTGTAAGGGAAGTCTTATGTCTTGGTGACCAAGCCTAGATCATTGGGGATCTGGCTGGGTTTGATTCTTCCAGTGGGAAGTCTTGGTAATGATCTTTGTGATCCTTAGGTAAAGTCGAATCGTGAGATTCTTTTGGGTGGTTCCCAAGGGCAGAATACCGTTGGGGAGTAACTCCTTTTTTGTGAGCATCGATATTGGTGAATATCAGGGGAGTGAATTGTAAAGGTTTGTAGTCCATCAAAAGGATTATACTAGTGAATAGCATCGGAGTCGCGGATTCGCAACTGGACGTACGGATGGTATAAACCCCCCATCCCGAACCAGTATATATCGTTGTGTTCTTTACTTACTTTATATACTTTGGTTGTGTTAGTAGTTGTTGGTTTATTGTACAACCACTTGGTGATCTCTTTGGCTTAAAGTTTTTAAACATCCAAAAAGCCGAAGAAACCGTATTCACCCCCCCCCTCTACGGTTCTGCAATTGGTATCAGAGCGGTATACTCAAGTTTTTGAGCGTTAAAGCCTTCCCGAGAAGTCGTTTTAAGTCTAAAACTTCTTTCCCACAACATCTAAAATCCTAACTAAGATTTTTGGTAAAGTAGAGTATAGATCCATGGCTCAAGAGAACTATGTTGAGGGGTGTTCTATGTAAAGACCACCTTTGCTAGAAACCGATGGGTTTTGTTTCTGGAAAACCCGATTTGAGACCTATGTGAAGTTGATTGAGGCAAAAGCAGTCAACTTAAATTGACCAGGTGATGGTCAACCAAGTCAAACAGCCTAAGAGTCAATCTCCGAGGAAGTATAGTGTTTCCCCGGGTCGTTATGTCCCGACGAGGTGTGATGGTAATCAAAACGGGTTTGTGATCGGGTGAATTTGGACAGGAATAGGGTTTATAAGGGTTTCAATGATTACACTATGGAAATACGAATGAGAACGATTTAAATAAACTATATTAACAATAATGTGAAACCCATGTAACCTAAAACGTAATCTAAAAATTTAAAATTAGAGTTTGCTTAAAGATAAGCAGAAAAATAAGCCAAAGGGGCTTAAATAGAAGCTATCACTTTTTTTATTTTTGGTTTTTCTTTATTTTACAAACTACTTTTACTAACGTAACCCGAATCTAAAAACGTAAAACTTATTTAAATAAAACGTGCGTTTAAGTCAAAATAAACGTGAGTGCGCGAAATAAAAAGTGAAATTTGAGCTAAAAATTATATTTTTACGAACCTAATGATAAAGGAGAATTTTAGAAAAAAAAATTATTTTTTTGACTTTTTAATTATTTATTATTAATTAAATACTAATTAAACTAAATATAATTATTAAAAATAGTAAACTATTTTAGAAAATTATGAAAATTTTTGGAAAACTAATTTAACTAATAAGTAATACAGGAAAAATAAAAAGTTGGAAAAAGCTACATTTAATAAGCTCTAAATAAGCTAACAGTAAGCTTACGCTATATTTGCTAATTAGTATATGAAGGATTTAATTTGCATGTTATTTATGAAAAAAGTCCCAAGGGCGTGTGGTAGCAGAGTGAGGTGTTGTGTTTGTGGTGCAGGAGGTCCAGGGTTCGAATCTCACCTCTTGCACTTTTTTGCAATTTATTATATTTTTGATTTTTATGAAAAGTGTAAAAAGCAAAGTTGTTAATCACTAAAAACTAACTACCACTTGTAAAGAAACTTTTGGTAAAAACACAACAAAGAAATTGGAATCAGCTTATTGGCTTAACAGGTTTGCTTAAGTTCAAAAGTGAATCAAATGAGCTTAACTGTGGCGGGCTTATAAGCTCACACAAGCAACCAATTAATCAAATAAGCTATCAAATAACCTTAACTAATCCTAAAATGCTAATATGACAGGGAAATTCAACAACAAAACATCAATAAGCTCAAATAATTTGAAGCTCAGCACTCATTTTTGACTTCTTCAACAAGCAGTCCAAGAGGGTGTTTTAGAGCTAATGCACAAGCTATAATTCTAAACGTTAAACTCTAAATCCTCCAAAACACCAAAGTATACCTACCAATGAACCAGAAAACAAAAACTCAGCCAAGATTGAGCTTGTATGGGGCTAGAAAAAAGCTGAAATGAGGGGGTTTGAGCAAGTCAAATTGCAAGCCTAGTGTTGTGTTTAAAAGCTACTAAAAAGCTAGGGATCCTAAAAAGCTATAGTGAACAGATAAATAAGCAAAGAATAAGCCTAAAGGGACTGGAAATAAGCAAACTAATCTCAACTCATAAGCTTAAGGCACAAGCTCAACATGCCCTTGTGTACCCCACTGTATGGAATAGCAGAGCAGTATGCAGGAGTGAGTTGGGTGGGTGTGTTGCAGCCTACTCACAGGCCACTAATAAGCTTAGTAATCAGAACCCAAGGGAAGCTAGGATAAGCTCACAAGGGTCTCATGAACATGCCCTGTGGATCAGTCCCCATGGTACAGGGATAAATTGTGAGCCGGCTTGAGAGGTGTGACTGCAGGTACGAATTTAAGCCACCAAATGAATCATAAACTATGAAACAAGCTCAAAATTATAAAATCTATGCTACAAACTACTAGAATGATAAAGTTGAAAAGCTAATTTCAAGCTTATGCCCTTAAATCCTGAATGACTGTTTGAGACAGACAAACTTTGGTAGGCCTGTGGGTCACTTAGGCTGCCCTAAAACCATAAAAGAAAAATTCCTAAAAATTAAATAAAAATGGAGGCATGGACACAAGCTGGTAAACAAGCTAGGAAACAATTTTTAGAGCTTGACTCCTAAGGATGAGGAAATGAAAATTACCTCATTGAGGGCTGATGGGAGATGCAAGCTGCAGGCCTGCTGATGCAAATAAATCTCAGTGGATGATTTGCAGCCAACCAATAAGCTACCAGGGGAGGGAATTACACTAAGGCTAATAGGGGAGACCTAATAAGACTACAGGAACACAGATAAGCAGTTTGACAGGCCTAAATAAGCATTCAACCTAACTGATTCTAGGGGGTTGCAAATGGGGTAAAAGATAGTTATATTGACCAATGAGAAGCAAAGATCAGGTTTCTTAGAGTTCCAAATAACAATCTACAGCTAGAATGAAGCACAAATGACAAATAACCATGGCTAAACTTAATTTTAACCTAGCCACTTAACTGTGATACCTTCTTTGAAATTTTGACAGAGTTGAAAAAGGTTTGAGAAATAAAGGTGTGCACAAGTGAGTGAAACTGAGATATATGAATGCTAAACTGTTTTACAAACTATATGAATAGGAAACTTAAATTTTATGTCAACTAAATCCAACCTAAGCAAGCCTTGCAATACCTGATGTGCAACTTAGTTATATGAAACAATTTTTTGGAAATCAAATGCAAAGTATTTAAAAGTGCTCAACTATGCTAACAAATGCTAAACTCAAGCTACTAGAATTAAATGAGAGATGGTTCAAGTGTCCAAATGGTCAAAATGGTTACAATCTTCAAGTAACGATCCTGACCCAAACACCCTATTATGTTATCTGTTTGCATATTTGTGAATAGAAATAACAGGTTTAAGCATTATTTTGAACTCTAATTACTTAAACTAAACTACTTAGAACCTGATGAGCAAATGAAGATCAGAAATAAGCATTCTAAATGAGCTAACTCGAATAAGCCAATATTAAGCAAATAGTCACAGTTTCATAAGTGATGCATAATAAATAGTTTAAATCTACAAAGTAGCCTCATAAGTGATAACTAGCACTAATAAGCAGAAACTAACAATTCATAAGCAGGAATAAGCAATGGCAATAAGCAGAACTAGATAAGTAGTTGCTACAGTAACAAGAAATAAGACAATTGATGCGTGGGAATCGCACCTTGCTTTACCTCTCGAGGGATCTCGAGAAGCTTACAACCCCCACCAGGCAGTGTACCTGATCGTTGTAGTATAGTATAGTGACAAGTACCGGGGGATTGATCGTTCAGCTTAGGAATAGTGTCGCTAGGATTAGAAAACCTAATTAATAGTTCTAGAGGTGAAAGATGATTATTTTTGTATTTTTATATTTTATGAAAGCAATTAAAATCTCTGGTTTTGAAGGAGTGGGCGGAATTAGTTGCTATTCAACTAACCCAAAGCTAAGATATAATTAAAATAAAATAATGAAAACGAAATTAAACTAATGTTGTGAGCAGTGGTTGGAGAAATTATGTTTACTTAGACTTCATTACTCCCTAGATATCTTTTACATGTTAATTACTTGTTACACTTGTATGAATGACGGGTTGTATTCCTTAATACCATTCGTGGGGTGGCATACATAACTCCCCAACTCTATGAGCTCTTATCTCCTCCTATACCATGACCCAACACAACTATAGGGATTGTAAACAGTGGCTCATGCATTAAATACAACCAATAAAGACCTAGTACGCCTCGGTTCATGTTTCTTAAGACGTTCAAGCATGTTACCATTTGGAGATCTGCCAGTTTTCTTAAGCCTAACATATAAATCATTCATTCAAAACAAGAATAGACAAGTAATCAACACATAATCAACATCTAGGTTTCATTAGATCTAAGCAAACATAAGAGAGATCTAGCCTAGCATAGTAGAATTGAGACAAGAACAAGAGATAAACAACCAACACATAGACATATTGATTGAATTGAAAGTACACTTATCTCAATTACAATGCAAGGTCTCAAGGGTTTGAAACCCTTGAAAAACCTGTGAAAGAGGCACCAAAATCGTCTTTAGGGTTTCACCAAAACTTCTCTCCTTTTAATGAAAAAACTAGAAAACTATATATAGGAAAATCGTTCTGACGGCGTCAAGAGTTAAATCTGACGCCGTCACCTCGCCGCCATAAACTTCCTCGGACGCCCTAGATCCACTTGTGACGGCCTATGTGACGCCGTCACCACCTTCGGTATTTTATTCTTGGCCACTTTGACGCCGTCACCTCTACATCTGACGCCGTCACCACCTTCGATATTTAATTCTTCATGTCTGACGCCGTCAAGCTTTTGGTCTTGACGCCGTCACCTTGTATCTTCAGCTTGGATTTTTGGTACTTTGTCGTTTTCTTCACTTTATGCTCCAAAAACGTCCAAAATAGCCTCTTTTCCAGAATTCACTCTCCAAACACCTAAAATCACAAAAGGAACGATTTAGGGCAATATTTGATCAAATAAAGTCGGATTCGGGCTTAAATGACCCCCTAAAAACAGATCATTTTTCGCCTCATCATATACCCTTACACTTGAGATTTGCTTGTCCTCAAGCAAATGAGCTTTTATTCTACTCAAAAGACAAGTTAGGGGTCATTTAACACTAATATAAAAGTAATTACAACAAATAATCGTTCCACTAAAGACCAATAGACAAGCACGGAGGTCATACACAAGCACCTCACAAATAGTGTTTAGATACTCGCATCTCTCGGGTGTAATAAAGTAATATAACATTATGGAAATGGAAGATATCTCTCACTACCTGTCATAGCAAAATAGATTACCATAGGCTTGGGAAAGGATCAAACCTCCACCACATGGCGTAAGCACCTAGGATAAACTATCAAAGAGGTCTTTTAAAGGGTTATAACGTTAGGTGTAGGGATATGAATTACACGGTTTTGTTGGATAAAGGGAGTTTTACTGGTGGCGAGTTAACAATCTTAGTTAATTACATGTACAAGATGGCGTTGCTAAGCCAAGACTAGACTCGACTTAAGCTAATAAATAAAAATAACAAAAACATAAAATAAACATAGAATAAAAACGGGATGGTAGTCCGTATGTTTTCTCTCTTTTTTTTTTTTTTTTTTTTTTTTTTTCTTTTCTATTTTTTTTTTCTTTTTCTTGATTTTTTCGATTTTTTTTTTTTTTTTTTTTTTTTTTTTTTTTTTTTTTTTTTTTTTTTGCATACACTCTTACCCTACCATCCAAAATAATACATCATAGGGGTTGAGAATTCCCCTTACACTTGAATCTTTACATACTTTACAATTAACTAATCTAATAACTCGAATTAAGAAAATCAAAACACTTGGAGCACTTTTAAGATTAACGTACATATGGGGGTAATAAGTGATGTTCTTCCCCATTACTCCATAAAATAAATACTTACCCATGAGTCCCAATAGTCCCAAAACAATATGTACAATGATATGACTCGACTTAGCAACCATGTAATCAATTAGAAAGTTAACTTAGGGTTTAACAAATAACAATAATGCACTAAAAATGAGCGCATACACGGAAGGCTAAGGCGATTTGGTTGTACATTTAAGTGGGGTGTAACAAATTCTTCCTTTAAGTAAGATGCTTAAAGTTAGAAACGAAAAGATAGGCTCGGAGGGGTGTACTAGGGGTATCGTGTACTAAAAAATGAGTACAACGCAAAGGGTGTGGGAAAAATTAGTTGACTTAACTAGCCAAGTAATATGACTTAAATGGTCAAGTAATTATGATACGGGTTTAACACAAGGGTGATCCTAATGCCTCTTATCATGTAGTAAATCCTACTACACGAATGTAGTCTCACTAGCGGTCTCGGGATGCATCACTAACGCAAGTTCTAGAATCTAAATGCTACCGGTACACTCATAAGCACTAATAGTGAATGCTTTTCCTATCAAATCTAAAGGCGAACCTCACATTTTTGGGTGGAAAATTTTTCTGAATATACGGTTATGTGCTAGTCATACAATCTCCTATCCATGAGACGCTTGCTATGGCTAAAGTTTCACTCCTAAATGTTGTAAAAAATTTTAAATTTGGCGCTAAAATTACACTAACAAGTATTTCTCGTAGTTTTATTACTCATCTACTATCAAACAAAACAAACTCAAGCGAAAGAGCATATGTAAGGTATCATCTTTTTACCCTCCCCTTACACTTAAGATGAACATTGTCCCCAATGTTCAAGTAAAGAATGTAAAAGTTAAAAAGTAAAGAGAATGAAATCAAATACTCCCTTGATTCGCTCGGTATGGATTTTAGTTGACCAGGTTAAATCTTCTTCCAAGAAAACGAACAATCAAAGCTTCCCTTCCAGAATATAAATCATCTTCTTGTCACAAATAACCTGTAAATCCTGACAAAAGTAGACAAGGCAACCTCGCGTAAAATCGGCGGCATCCTATATAAGTTACTAAATCCTAGAAAACAAAGTAAGATATAATGCTTGTGGAATGAAGTTTGCAGATTTCCTGGAGATTATAAAACTTAATAATTCACAAAAACCATAAGACTCCGTTAGAAAAACAAAACCGGCAAAATTTCCAGATTTTTGACTCCTGACGCCGTCAAGAGCAATTCCCTGACGCCGTCAGAATGAACCTGCAGAAATCCTTATGTTAAGTTTCCGGAAAATTTCTGGAAAAACTTTGTCCTACTTCCTGGAAAATCCTGCAAAACTTCATTATGACTCGATACAAGCATTTGACTCTAACAAATACGAATATACATGTTCATTTAATATTGTGGAGAATCATGATCGGTTTGTTTCTTAAAAACATATTTGGGGTTTCCCCTTACACTTATCTTTTGCAAAAAATACCTCTAGGTTGAAGTTAAGACTAGGCTAAACAACATAATAAAGTATTTCCACTTTTTTAGTAGAGAAACATGATCAACCAACAATAAAAATAAAACATGCATACGGAAGCAAATAACAATCAAACAAATAAAAATCACACAAAACATGGGTTGCCTCCCAAGAAGCGCTTTTCTTTATTTACGAGTCTTGTAGCTAGACTCAAAGTCGTGGGTTACTACGTGATTTCATCATTGGTTCCACTCTCTAGGTCGACTTCTAAACTAGTATCGCTTTCATAGTGTAAGTACTTCGGGTCTTCGAATTCGAAAAAATCCCGTCGATACTTAGAGCCAAGCTTACTAACATCCTTAAAGAACCCACATGATAAATCAGAAATATTTCTACACCCTCTCCTAACATCATCATCACACAAGACAAGTTGGGAGCTCATCACATCGAGCCCGTCGCAATCTATTTCCCTAAGGTCTCTTCTTTTGTATGGCGTTTGGTATGAAATCCTCCTAATCCCGTCAGTGAAAGTCATGATTCCGTTCAAGTCATCCACTATCAACTTAGTGATTTCACAAAAGGGTGCTCCAAAGACGACTTGCGATAGCCTAGGGTCAACAAAGTCCTCTATGTTGTCCACAATCGTGAACTCCATAGGGAATGCCATATTTCCTACGAACACTTGGATTTCATGATCCTTACCAACCACCTTCTCTCCCTTGTAAATCATCCCCCATCTGCAGATATTGTTATAATGAAACAATGACATGAAATTCTTTGGCAAGAATACATTAATGTATATGTTTTCGAAGTACTTATGACCGATCATGCAAGGGATTTTTAGGTTATTCGGATCACGTCGTTTGATCTTTCTCAACTCTCCATCCTTTGACCCATATAGATTCCCCTCAAGGGAGGGACGATACTCATAAACCTCCTTACCATCCCTACGAAAAATCACCGTCCTGACACCATTGGTGAGTAATATACTACCATCCTTCTCGTCAAGGATTGCTCCCGATTCATTGATGAATGGCATCCCAAGGACAAGGTTGGTTATTGTTTGATTGGCGAGGGGGTCCACGTCATCAACCACGGTGAGGTCAGTTTTGTAAACAAGCTCTCCAATCTTAATTGACAAATTCTCTACTACCCTTTTGCATACAGTGTGTTCTGGGAAAGCCTTGTGATATAGGGAAAGTGGGATTACGTTAACTGGGAAGCTAGGATCTATATGACTATCAATTAAGACCTTTCCCTCAATGGTACAGGAGATTTTGAAAAGTTTAGAGCCGCTCGCCTCGGTTTGATTGCTACCTATACTAATGACATCCTCTATTCCGGCTTCTTCTATAACAGACTTACTCAAGATGGTTGAGCCTTTCTCCTGTTCCTCCGATGTCTCGCTCATTTCACCCGGTTTGTCGGATTTCTGCGCGGTGGATTGCTCGGGTGAGTTGGTAAGTTTCCTTGCAGAAGCGTGGTCAACCTTTGAGATTTCATCCTTCGCTGTCTGACTGAGTTTGTCAACTTGTTGTTGGGTTGGATCGGATGCTGCAGCTGATATTGTGGTGATGGTGCTTACGAAGTGGATTGGTCCAGGGGAGTTGATAGGTCCTTTTTCGTTAGGAGATAGATGTTTGAATAGCTTGCTAGGACTTTTTATTTTTACAGGGGAGGCTGGTGGATTCATGACGGTAGCAGACTTAACCTCATCAACGTGAATGGGCTTATTATCAATATGCTCTTTGATAGCCGTCAACAGATTACAAATCTTGTTGTTCACGTCAGCCTGCTGTTGTTTGAATTTTGTCTCGAGTGTAGTGAGCTGCAGTTCTTGAGAAAGAATGAATTTTTTTAAATCATCTTCACAGCTTCGCCTAGGGGTACTTTGCGATGGAAAATGTTCGGACCAAATGAGTGGTGAGGAGTCATTGAATGATACACTTCGTGTTTGATACCCTCTAAAATTAGGTTTATCCTTCCATGCCTCATATGCTTCGGCAGAAGTTCGAGGGCCCTGCCCTACGTGTGATGATGTGAATTCGTTATAAGCACGTTTTGGAAGTTCCATGCAGTTGTAGGTCTCATGAGGGCCATTGCACAGTTTGCATGTAGAAGCGATTCTGCTTACTTGGCTTGAAGGCTTATGAGCTCCGTAAGATTTCATAAGAGACTTGACTCGACCTTCAAGTTCCATGATCCTACGGTCGGGAGTGCTTGAATTATTCGAAGGCAAAGATATTGCTTTGACCGTTTTGTTCAAATCACGGGGATCATTCCAGCTTTCGTTGTCATAGAGAGCAAGATCTTCTATGAGTTCCCATGATTGTTCCGCACTAAGATCACGTAGCTTACCACCGGCCGATTGGTCAATGGTTCGCCTCGTGGAGATGTCGATATGGTCATAGAAGATTTGGACTTGGAGCCAAAGATCTATGCCATAATGAGGGACTTTTTGGAGTAAGTCCTTGAAACGAGTCCATGCTTCATAAAGAGATTCATTTTGACGTTGTTGAAACATCAAGATGTCATTCCTAAGTTTAGTAGTTCTCCCCGGTGGGAAAAATTGAGCAAGGAAACGAGTGGTGAGATCATCCCATGTGGTGATGGATCCCGCGGGTAAACGCTCAATCCATTGACTAGCTTGATCCCGTAGAGAGAATTGGAATAGGCGTAAACGGGTAGTCTCTCTAGTTTCAACACCTAGGTCTATGGAATCTACGATTTTGAGGAAGTCCTTAAGGTGTTGGTTTGGATCTTCGGAACGAAGTCCATGGAATACACATCCGCTTTGCACCAACCGGATGGTGTCGGATCGCAAGGGGGTCACATTGGCTCCGGTGAGCTCAATGGTGTTTCGGTAGCCTTGGTGGCTAGGTCGGGAATACTCTCCTAAGGTTCGGGGCCTAAGGGGTTCTAATGGTGGGTTTTGTTGTGGTGGGATGATGGGTTCAAAGATGTTACCACCTTCCATGATGTCGGATGGTAAAGAGTTACGAACAAAGGCACGAAGAAATAAGATAGACTAAAGAAGACCTAAAAATAAAAATAAAAATCTTACTAGAAAGGAATCTAGCAAGTAGACCTAATAAAAAGAAATCCTAACCTAGACAATAACTATTCCCCGGGCTGCGGCGCCAAAAACTTGATGCGTGGGAATCGCACCTTGCTTTACCTCTCGAGGGATCTCGAGAAGCTTACAACCCCCACCAGGCAGTGTACCTGATCGTTGTAGTATAGTATAGTGACAAGTACCGGGGGATTGATCGTTCAGCTTAGGAATAGTGTCGCTAGGATTAGAAAACCTAATTAATAGTTCTAGAGGTGAAAGATGATTATTTTTGTATTTTTATATTTTATGAAAGCAATTAAAATCTCTGGTTTTGAAGGAGTGGGCGGAATTAGTTGCTATTCAACTAACCCAAAGCTAAGATATAATTAAAATAAAATAATGAAAACGAAATTAAACTAATGTTGTGAGCAGTGGTTGGAGAAATTGTGTTTACTTAGACTTCATTACTCCCTAGATATCTTTTACATGTTAATTACTTGTTACACTTGTATGAATGACGGGTTGTATTCCTTAATACCATTCGTGGGGTGGCATACATAACTCCCCAACTCTATGAGCTCTTATCTCCTCCTACACCATGACCCAGCACAACTATAGGGATTGTAAACAGTGGCTCATGCATTAAATACAACCAATAAAGACCTAGTACGCCTCGGTTCATGTTTCTTAAGACGTTCAAGCATGTTACCATTTGGAGATCTGCCAGTTTTCTTAAGCCTAACATATAAATCATTCATTCAAAACAAGAATAGACAAGTAATCAACACATAATCAACATCTAGGTTTCATTAGATCTAAGCAAACACAAGAGAGATCTAGCCTAGCATAGTAGAATTGAGACAAGAACAAGAGATAAACAACCAACACATAGACATATTGATTGAATTGAAAGTACACTTATCTCAATTACAATGCAAGGTCTCAAGGGTTTGAAACCCTTGAAAAACCTGTGAAAGAGGCACCAAAATCGTCTTTAGGGTTTCACCAAAACTTCTCTCCTTTTAATGAAAAAACTAGAAAACTATATATAGGAAAATCGTTCTGACGGCGTCAAGAGTTAAATATGACGCCGTCACCTCGCCGCCATAAACTTCCTCGGACGCCCTAGATCCACTTGTGACGGCCTATGTGACGCCGTCAACACCTTCGGTATTTTATTCTTGGCCACTTTGACGCCGTCACCTCTACATCTGACGCTGTCACCACCTTCGATATTTAATTCTTCATGTCTGACGCCGTCAAGCTTTTGGTCTTGACGCCGTCACCTTGTATCTTCAGCTTGGATTTTTGGTACTTTGTCGTTTTCTTCACTTTATGCTCCAAAAACGTCCAAAATAGCCTCTTTTCCAGAATTCACTCTCCAAACACCTAAAATCACAAAAGGAACGATTTAGGGCAATATTTGATCAAATAAAGTCGGATTCGGGCTTAAATGACCCCCTAAAAACGGATCATTTTTTGCCTCATCAACAATTTAGACTTTCACTGAATTTAAAGAGATTACAACTGATATTAATGGTTTAAGAATACTTTTAAAATTAAATTACAACTATTTCTAACCTAAATTACCTACTACTCAAATGAGCTACAAATTGACCTATTTATACTATATAAAAAAACTAGGGTTTCCATCTTGCTTCCTGTCTTTTTCCCACTTCCATTTGAGGCTGTTGGATGAGTCACATTTGATCCTGACCCTTTGTGGCGTTTTGGCGGGAAATGGTTTATAGCAAGTTGGGGTAGGTTTTGCTTGTGGCAGGGTGTGGTTTTGGATTTAAGTGTTGGGAAGGTAGTGGAGGTGGAGTGTGGCAGAGGGGGTTGTGATGATGGTGTTGGGGTAGGGTTGCAGGTCACGGGGGAGGGAGAGGTTAAGGGTTGACCAATTTTGACTGGGGAATAAATAAAACGGGGGTGAGTGGGATTTTTATTAAAAGGGAGATGGGCTTGGTTCTATTATAAACGGGTGTGGGCTGGATGGTGGATTTGGGCTTGGGGTAATGTTTATTTGGATTAGGTTTATTTGGTTTAGATAATAAGTACAAGGACCAATTGTGCCATTTGCTGAAAATGAAGGGTATATTCTGCCAATTTCACAAACTTGTTCCAAGGGTATATTCCTGAAATATATGAATAGTACAAATACCACATGTAAAATTTTCCACTTTTGAATTTTCCAAGGACTATTCATGCCATTTTTCAAAGTGGAGGGACCTATTTTGCCAATTCATGAAAACCTTCATCCAAGGAGCATTTATGAAAACATTTGGATTCCCAAGGATTAATGTTATCTTTTTCATCCAAAATATTCTTTCAGGGACCAAATCTGTCAATTTCTGAATAGTTGGGGGACTGAAACTGCCAATTATGCAAACTTTGATCGTTTTTCAACTGATTTTACTCATTTTCCATCTGAAACATATAAAACACAACTTTTAGAATATTTTAAGTATTTTGATGCATATTTGAGTGTTTTTGTATGTTTTGCAGTTCAGATTTGACCAAAAATGATGAGTGTTTGAGCACTCATCAATCCCCCACACTAAACTATTACTAGTCCCTAGCAATAACTGTTTTGAAAATTTAATGGATTTGAAGTCTCTTTACCAAAAGCCATTACTTCTGGAGTATCCAAATGTTTCAGTTCAAGTAAGAACTATGGTCCAACTGATAACCATGTGATTTTGAGCAAACCACCAGCTGTCAACTGATTTGATTTGTCTTTACCAAAAGCCGTTTGCTTCTTGACTAGCCAACTCTTGATGGAATAGTCAACATCTTGGTGAGCTGATTACCAATTATGGTTTTCCACTGCCTTTACCACAAGCCATAATCTTGCGGGCTAGCCAACTCTTTCACTTTTTAGGATATGGCGAGTTGAGATACCATACAATTTTGGGCAAATTGTAAGCCATAAACGGATTTGATATATCTTTACCAAGAGCCGTTTGCTCCTGGATTAGCCAATCCTTTTGTCATTTAGACATGGCGGACTGATAACCACAAAAAATTTTGAAGCACAAGTGAAAAAATTTTAAAATTTTTGCCAAAAACGGGGGTACTAGATGGTAAAATGTGACAAAATTCGCTAGAATACCCCCACACTTAGAATTGAATATTGTCCTCAATATTCAAAGTCCCGGCTATTATGCCAACTTTTTGAACGTAAAAGGGCAACATTACAAGCTAAATGTGGAAACACCATTTTGTTTTTCACTTTATTTGTAACCATAGCAGGGGTAACTCCCCCACACTTAGGGTGAAAACCCTATAAGCATGCTACTGTTTTTGTTTACCGAGTCTCTAGCTTGGCTCGACCCCGAATTCATTTGTTCTTGGGGAAGCATGATGTGGAAGAGACAATCTCCATCGGACTTTCATTCAAGATGTTTGGACAAACATTTGAAGCACGTGAAAGTTCCACACCGATGAGATATAATCCCGGCTCAAGATAATGGTAAATGAAAATGCCGGGATCAAAGATGGTATCTACATTCCCGAAGGAGTGAAGAAGAGAAGAAGACACCTTATAGGTGAAGAAAAGGAAGAAAACCATGATGAAAATCATGATTTGATCTTCTTCCTCGAGATCAGGCTCATTAGCCTGAATTTGGATTTCAAGGGTTAAGCTCGTTTGGTTTGAAAACATCCCGGGAGGGAGGGTGGGAATTTACAAATCCTCATGATTGAGTGTATCTCCCCCCGGGCTATCATACTCCGGAGGAGTCATAATATAATGAGTGAGTTCACCGGAGAACTCCTCATGAAGAGAATCATTCACATGATGTGAATCTGTGAACTCTTGTTCCATTATGGACTCATCACTCTCCTTATCAAAGATTGGATTGTTACAAATCATAGTGAATTCAGATTCGAAATCAAACAGAGGATTGGTGAAAATTGCATTAAATGTTTCGGGAACAAGGTGATTAATATTCTCTCTTGGACTATTGGGATAAGAAGTGAGTGACGGATCATGATATAAGAGACTTTCAATTTCTCCTAGATCGGCTTCAAAGTCAATGAGATCATCGTCACTTCCCGTTGGAAGTGGATTGATGTGAGTGAGTTCATCGGCGAACTCCTCAAGAAGATGATCAGCATCAGAATGTGTAACTGATGCCTCAACATACTCGATGTCTCCATAAGATGTACAATCTTCGCTACAATCAGAGAAAGTCTCAAATTGATTTTTTGGACACTCAAGAGGGGAAGATAAATCACACACATGGTCAAAAGTTCCCTGTGACTCTCTTGGGATTGGGACAAGGATCTTAACACTAGACTTTATGAATTCGTCCGATTCCTTTTCCGGAACAGTGCTAAGATGCTCATCCCCTATGTTCAGAGAGTGAGTGTGAACTTCGGGTGTGATATCAATAGACTGAGGGAGTGGAGAGGAGCTAGCATTCATGGATTGTATGAGTTTCATTTGATCTTCTGCTAGTAATTTCTCCGTCATATTATTTTCTCCCTGATTTTCCATGAGAGGAATCACAAATGATGAATCTGACGAACCCTTATAAAATTGAAGGATATCAAGGGTGTCTTCATTATCACTATCATCATCACAGTCGAGAAGAGCAGCTTTACGAAATTTGGCACGTGTTATAGCTGCTTATTCTTCGACAAGTAATTCCTCCATACTCTTTTTGTTTCTAGCCTCTCGTTCTTCAGCAAGTAATTCTGCCATGGATTTCTCACGAGAGTCTTGAAACGATGTAGTAGCCAACTCCTCCTTAAGTTCTTGCAATATCTCAAGAGCCTCTAGTAAAATGTCTTGCTCAGTATCATGAGGAGTTGCTTGAATCATTTGGTACTGTGGAGGTGGGTCTGAAAATGAATAGTCGTAATTGTTACAAGGAAATGGATTCCTTGTTTGACAATCCGAGCTAAAGTGTGGACCTCCACAGTACTCACAACAATAAAACTGATGTGGCTGTGGGTTGTATGTGCTAGAGTCATAATCATTATCAGGAAACTGCTCATAGAAAAGTGTGTTTCCCAATTAACAATCAGAACTGTAGTGTGAACCACCACAATACTCACAACAGTAAAACTGCTGAGTCTCATGGTGTAGTAGCTGATGGAATGAATCAGTGGTGTCATGGTAGGAATAGGGATTCTGGTTATAGACAGACCCGTTTCCTGACTCTACCATGCCACAGCTGGGGCAATTACCACCATTATGAGGACTACCACACCATTCACAAATCAGAAGGTGTGGATGAGACATAGAAAGAATCAAAGGTGTATAGAGGGGTAGGGATAAAGAATCAAAAAGGTAGGAGGGTAAAAATGGATATTTTTGTGGTTTTTGGAAAACATTTTGTAAGAAAGGAAAATCTTTTTGTGTTTTTGTGTTCGTTGAAAACTAATTTTAAAATATTTTCGAGAACAGTTTTGTTTTTATGTGATAATAATATGAACAAGGATGGGTAAATATACAGTGAGTGTATATCCAGATTCACTAATCTTCAAATACGTTTGAATAACGCGCACAACCTCCCCGGCAGCAGCGCCAAAATTTGATTGGCTCCAAACGGTCAACCTAAATGGACCAGGTAGATGGTCAACAAAGTCAAACAGCCTAAGAGTCAATCTCCGTAAAAGTATAGTGTTTCCCCGGGTCGTTATGTTCCGACGAGGTGTGATGGTAATCAAAACGGGTTTGTGATCGGGTGAATTTGGACAGGAATAGGGTTTATAAGGGTTTCAATGATTACACTAAGGAAATACGAATGAGAATGATTTAAACAAACTATATTAACAATAACGTGAAACCCATTTAACCTAAAACGTAATCTAAAAATTTAAAATTAGAGTTTGCTTAAAGATAAGCAGAAAAATAAGCCAAAGGGGTTTAAATAGAAGCTATCACTTTTTTATTTTTGGTTTTTCTTTATTTTACAAACTACTTTTACTAACGTAACCTGAATTTAAAAACGTAAAAGTTATTTAAATAAAACGTGCATTTAAGTCAAAATAAACGCCAGTGCGCGAAATAAAAAGTGAAATTTGAGCTACGCTAACCCTACGGACATGAAAATTATATTTTTACGAACCTAATGATAAAGGAAAATTTTAGAAAAAAGAAAATTATTTTTTTGACTTTTTAATTATTTATTATTAATTAAATACTAATTAAACTAAATATAATTATTAAAAATACTAAACTATTATAGAAAATTATGAAAATTTTTGGAAAACTAATTTAACTAATAAGTAATACAGGAAAAATAAAAAGTTGGAAAAAGCTACATTTAATAAGCTCTAAATAAGCTAACAGTAAGCTTAAGCTATATTTGCTAATTAGTATATAAAGGATTTAATTTGCATGTTATTTATAAAAAAAGTCCTAAGGGGGTGTGGTAGCAGAGTGAGGTGTTGTGTTTGTGGTGCAGGAGGTCCATGGTTCGAATCTCACCTCTTGCACTTTTTTGCAATTTATTTTATTTTTGATTTTTATGAAAAGTGTAAAAAGCAAAGTTGTTAATCACTAAAAACTAACTTCTATTTGTAAAGAAACATTTTGTAAAACACAACAAAGAAGCTGGAATCAGCTTATTGGCTTAACAGGTTTGCTTAAGTTCAAAAGTGAATCAAATGAGCTTAACTGTGGCGGGCTTATAAGCTCACACAAGCAACCAATTAATCAAATAAGCTATCAAATAACCTTAACTAATCCTAAAATGCTAATATGACAGGGAAATTCAACAACAAAACATCAATAAGCTCAAATAATTTGAAGCTCAGCACTCATTTTTGACATATTCAACAAGCAGTCCAAGAGGGTGTTTTAGAGCTAATTCACAAGCTATAATTCTAAATGTTAAACTCTAAATCCTCCAAAACACCAAAGTATACCTACCAATGAACTAGAAAACAAAAACTCAGCCAAGATTGAGCTTGTATGGGGCTAGAAAAGAAGCTGAAATGAGGGGGGTTTGAGCAAATCAAATTGCGGGCCTAGTGTGGTGTTTAAAAGCTACTAAAAAGCTAGGGATCCTAAAAAGCTATAGTGAACAGATAAATAAGCAAAGAATAAGCCTAAAGGGACTGGAAATAAGCAAACTAATCTCAACTCATAAGCTTAAGGCACAAGCTCAACATGCCCTTGTGTACCCCACTGTGTGGGATAGCAGAGCAGTATACATGGGTGAGTTGGGTGGGTACATTGCAGCCTACTCACAGGCCACTAATAAGCTTAGTACTCAGAACCCAATGCAAGATAGGATAAGCTCACAAGGGTCTCATGAACATGGCCTTGTGGATCAGTCCCCTGGTACAGGGGATAAATTATGAGCCGGCTTGAGATGTGTGACTGCAGGTACGAATTTAAGCCACTAAATGAATCATAAACTATGAAACAAGCTCAAAATTATAAAATCTATGCTACAAACTACTAGAATGATAAAGATCAAAAGCTAATTTCAAACTTATGCCCTTAAATCCTGAATGACTGTTTGAGACAGTCAAACTTTAGCAGGCCTGGGGGTCACTTAGGCTGCCCTAAAAGCATAAAAGAAAAATTCCTAAAAATTAAATAAAAATGGAGGCATGGACACAAGCTGGTAAACAAGCTAGGAAACAATTTTTAGAGCTTGACTCCTAAGGATGAGGAAATGAAAATTACCTCATTGAGGCCTGATGGGAGATGCAAGCTGCAGGCCTGCTGATGCAAATGAATCTCAGTGGATGATTTGCAGCCAACCGATAAGCTACTAGGGGAGGGAATTACACTAAGGCTAATAGGGGAGACCTAATAAGACTATAGGAACACAAATAAACAGTTTGACAAGCCTAAATAAGCATTTAACCTAACTGATTCTAAGGGGTTGCAAATGGGGTAAAAGATAGTTATATTGACCAATGAGAAGCAAAGATCAGGTTTCCTAGAGGTCCAAATAACAATCTACAGCTAGAATGAAACACAAATGACAAATAACCATGGCTAAACTTAATTTTATCCTAGCCACTTAACTGTGATACCTTCTTTGAAATTTTGACAGAGTTGAAAAAGGTTTGAGAAAGAAAGGTGTGCACAAGTGAGTGAAACTGAGATATATGAATGCTAAACTGTTCTACAAACTATATGAACAGGAAACTTAAATTTGATGTCAACTAAATCCAACCTAAGCAAGCCTTGCAATACCTGCTGTGCAACTTAGTTATATGAAACAATTTTTTGGAAATCAAATGCAAAGTATTTAAAAGTGCTCAACTATGCTAACAAATGCTAAACTCAAGCTACTAGAATTAAATGAGAGATGGTTCAAGTGTCCAAATGGTCAAAATGGTTACAATCTTCAAGTAACGATCCTGACCCAAACACCCTATTATGTTATCTGTTTGCATATTTGTGAAAAGAAATAACAGGTTTAAGCATTATTTTGAACTCTAATTACTTAAACTAAACTACTTAGAACCTGATGAGAAAATGAAGATCAGAAATAAGCATTCTAAATGAGCTAACTAGAATAAGCCAATATTAAGCAAATAGTCACAGTTTCACAAGTGATGCATAATAAATAGTTTAAATCTACAAACTAGCCTCATAAGTGTTAACTAGCACTAATAAGCAGAAACTAACAATTCATAAGCAGGAATAAGCAATGGCAATAAGCAAAACTAGATAAGCAATTGCTACAGTAACAGGAAATAAGACAATTTAGACTTTCATTGAATTTAAAGAGATTACAACTGATATTAATGGTTTAACAATACTTTTAAAATTAAATTACAACTATTTCTAACCTAAATTACCTACTACTCAAATGAGCTACAAATTGACCTATTTATACTATATAAAAAAACTAGGGTTTCCATCTTGCTTCCTGTCTTTTTCCCACTTCCATTTGAGGCTGTTGGATGAGTCACATTTGATCCTGACCCTTTGTGGCGTTTTGGCGGGAAATGGTTTATAGCAAGTTGGGGTAGGTTTTGCTTGTGGCAGGGTGTGGTTTTGGATTTAAGTGTTGGGAAGGTAGTGGAGGTGGAGTGTGGCAGAGGGGGTTGTGATGATGGTGTTGGGGTAGGGTTGCAGGTCACGGGGGAGGGAGAGGTTTAGGGTTGACCAATTTTGACTGGGGAATAAATAAAACGGGGGTGAGTGGGATTTTTATTAAAAGGGAGATGGTCTTGGTTCTATTATAAAGGGGTGTGGGCTGGATGGTGGATTTGGGCTTGGGGTAATGTTTATTTGGATTAGGTTTATTTGGTTTAGATAATAAGTACAAGGACCAATTGTGCCATTTGCTGAAAATGAAGGGTGTATTCTGCTAATTTCACAAACTTGTTCCAAGGGTATATTCCTGCCATATATGAATAGTACAAAGTCCACATGTAAAATTTACCACTTTTGAATTTTCCAAGGACTATTCATGCCATTTTTCAAAGTGGAGGGACCTGTTTTGCCAATTCATGAAAACCTTCATCCAAGGAGCATTTATGAAAACATTTGGATTCCCAAGGATTAATGTTATCTTTTTCATCCAAAATATTCTTTCAGGGACCAAATCTGTCAATTTCTGAATAGTTGGGGGACTGAAACTGCCAATTATGCAAACTTTGATCATTTTTCAACTGTTTTTACTCATTTTGCATCTGAAACATATAAAACACAACTTTTAGAATATTTTAAGTATTTTGATGCATATTTGAGTGTTTTTGTATGTTTTGCAGTTCAGATTTGACCAAAAATGATGAGTGTTTAAGCACTCATCAGAGGTCCAAAGATCTTGATTTGTGAATATCCAAAATGGCAACTTGGAGTTCATGGTGGAAGACTCAGAAAGAAAGTTGTTGATGAAAAAGCCACATATGGATCTTAATGATGATGAAAGGAGAAAGCTTGGTAACAATGATGAAGCCAAGATGTTGATCTATAATGCTCTACCTCGAAGGGAGTTCGAGAGGGTTCATGTTTGCAAGACCGCCAAGGAAAGTTAGCACTCTCTCATCATCACTCATCAAGGCAACTCTCAAGTGAAAGACTGCAAGATTGACTTGCTCATACAACAATATGAGAAGTTTACAGTCTCAGATGAAGAAACCATTGATAATGGTTACACAAGGTTCAATGCTATTATCACTAGCCTCACGGCTCTAGATCCTAGCTTCTATAACAAGAACCATGTGAGGAAGTTTATTCAAGCTCTTCCAATAAAGTGGAGGCCAAAGGTGACGGCCATAAAGAAGCCAAGAATTTGGTGGAACTACCTCTTGACGAGCTCATTGGAAATCTCAAAGTCTATGAGATGATTCTTGAGAACGACAAGGCAATTACCAAAGACAAGAAGGAGAAGGTTAAGTCTTTGGCTTTTAAAGCTAAAGTCACTAGTACTCAAGCTAGTGATGATATTGATGGTCAAGAGGATAGCAATGAAGAAGATGAAATGGATGACGAAGAATATAATCTCATGGCTAAGAACTTTCGGAGGTTCTTTAGGAAAGGTGGTAACTTTGGAAGAAGAAATCGGTTTGGAAACCGAGATAATGGAGGAAGGAACAACTTTGGGGGGAACCGAAGTAGTGACAACAAGGTTGGAGAAAGCTCAAGACGCACCTAAGGATGCTACAATTGCGGAGAGAAGGGTCACTTCATCAATGAATGCCCTAAGCCTAGAGTAAACAAGGCATTCGTTGGAGGTGTGTGAAGTGATAGTGAAGATGAAGACCAACCAACAAATGACGCTACGTGTCTTATGGCTCAAGAAAAATTTGAGGTATCTCTAAATCCTTCTTCCTCTAATAACTTAGATATTATCAATTTGCAAAAGGAGAATGAGGAACTAGTTAAGTTTAATGATGATTTTAGAAAAACCCTTGATTGAGCCCTCAAAGAAAAACGTCTTCTTGAATTAGAAAATGTTAAATCTAAAGAAAGGGTTTGTGAACTTGAAAGTAGAGTAAAAACACTAGAATATTGCAAATGGATGATTGAACCTTATAAAAGTTGTGAAGCACTCACACTTAAGGTTAACTCTTTGAATGGAAAAGTGTTGGAACTTCAAAAGGAGTCATTAAGCTTTTCAAAATATAAAAAGAGCACAAACGATTTAGAAGAATTAATAAGTCGGCAAAAGGTGTCTCAAGATAAGGGAGGTCTTGGATTTTTCAAACAAGGAACAACCACTCCCATAAGTCTAACAAAACCAATAATGTTTCTAAAGGCTAAAGAAAACGTGGTCCCAACAATCCCCGAGGCTGACGCGTCAACACGCCATCAGCGCGCCAGGCCTTTGAGGAAAATTGGATCTTCATTAAACACTGACATTAAACTCGTGTAAGTACTCGAGGTAATCAAGCTCCGAGTGCAAAAAGAGAAAATCCAAAACAATTTTCTAACTCAAGCTCTCGCAATGGACTTGGATACTCACAACCTCGAGTAAATCATAGACCACTTTTGCCTACACCCAATATTAGATCTTCTACCTCATACAACCAAAGACCATCATTTCACAACAACCAAAGAAGAAATTTCTTTAACTATGGTTAAAAGTCCTCTCAATACCAATACAACAATTACCAAAGGAGAGACAACTCCTATTCAAACCAAAACTTCTTTAGACCTCAAGAATATCATAACTATAGACCAAGTTATCAAAATCAAAATGACTATCAAAACAATCCTTGGTCCGCTTTTTCTAAATATGGTATTGAGAAATTATGTGTCTTACTTCAAGACCCAAGAATGTTTAACTTGGATACTTTAAATGCTAACCAAAATGGACCCAAGAAACAATAGGTACCAAAGGCATGAGTTGTACTTTTGTTTAAGGTTTGTCTCAAAAGTGATCTACAACCGGATGAGTGGGTAGTGGATAGTGGTTGCACTAAACACATGACCGGGAATAGAAGATTGTTCACATCATACACGGCGTATAATGGCAATTAAGTCAGTTTTGGAAGCAAACTTAACGGCAAAATTTTTGGCAAAGGTAATGTCCTTCATGACTCCATAGAAATCTCCAATGTTGAGCATGTAGGGGTCTAAGTTTCAATTTGATTAGTGTGAGTCAATTATGTGATTATGATTGTGAGGTTAAATTTACTAAGGTAGATTGCACTATTATAAAAAATTGTGTTGTGTTAGCAAAAGGTCATAGGAGAAATAACTTATATACATGCAAGGTGGGTGATAACTCTAAGCAACAAATATGTTTTACGTCCATGGTGGACAACTCAACGCTTTGGCATAGGAGGTTTGGTCACGCCAATATGAGGTTAGTCCAAAACCTAGCTTCTAACGAGCTAGTACGGAATCTACCAAAGTTGAGCTTTGATAGGCATTATTGTGACACATGTCTAAGGAGTCAAGGACAAACCAATAATAGGAATAAAAAGGAAGTGACAACTAATAAGGTTTTAGAGTTGATTCATTTGGATTTGTATGGTCCATCTCCGATCCAAAGTTATGGAGGAAACTTCTACACTTTAATGATCATAGATGATTATTCAAATTACACTTGGTTATTCTTCAATTCTTAGAAAACAAGGATGGAGTCTTGAATAAATTCAACATTTTGAGAAAGAAACTTGAAAACCTACTTGATTGTTCAATTGTATCAATTAAAACAAATCATAGTAGCGATTTTGATAAAATGCAATTTGGAACCTTTTGTGAACAACATGGAATATCTTATAACTTATCGGGCCCGTTCACTTCTCAATCGCATGAGATTGTTGAAAGAACACATCGTAAGTTAAGAAAGATGAGTCGTGCAATGCTTGACGAGTAATCCATTCCACAAAAGTTTTGGTGTCATGCCCTAGATACCGCTTGTTACATTTTTAATAGAGTCTACATAAGAAAGGTAATTAATAAAACACCTTATGAAATACTTAGGAATAGAAAGCCATCCCTAGAGTATTTTAGAGTATTTGGTTGCAAAGTATTTATACTTAACACCAAAGAATATCTCACCAAATTCGACCCAAAGTCGTATGAAGGTTGTGTTCCTAGGATACTCTCAAACTAGTAAAGCATACATAGTGTTAAACAATGAAACAATGAGAATTGAGGAATCTCTCAATGTGACCTTTGATGAGAGCATGCCCGAGCCTAAATCATCTCCTTCGGTGGAAGATGATGTGATCAATGAACCTTTAGTTCAAGATCAAGAAAGGTCTCGAACATTACATGTTAATGTTTCAGATGAAGGCAATCCTAAAGAAGTGAGAGAAGCGAGGGTTCATCCTATACAACAAATCATTGGTGACTTGAATAAAAGTACACTTAGGTCACAAAACAAGCAAGTCTAAGTTTTGGCATGACATTTTTCAAGAGTCCAAATTGCTTTGGGATAGGTTTTGATGCTAAAACATGCAGCTTAGGAGAACAATCTTTAGGTGCTATTAGAGCTTATGTGTTTACATGATTAAGGCTTATATAGAGGCATGGATGGAAGACCAAATAAATGTCTTCCAAGAGGAAAGATATGTATCAACCCATTATTCAAACAATGATTGATAATATCCAAGATTCTACATGTCTATACAATGTGCATTGAACAAGAAAAAATTTGACACAATTTATCTTGCTTGATCTCGATAATATTGATTTTGTCATATCTTCCAAGATTAGATATGATATTCTTCACAACTCACACTTGTGTTAAAGATCTTGTATCTAATTCTTCTTGTTCACCTTATGTGATTGACTACATGTTGCATGCTTAAATTAAATTGAATAATGCTATCTCCTAATAATTAATTGCTTCTAGTTTCATGCATAAGTTTGATGCATGCATGAAAAAATTATGTGAACTATTATCTTTCTTTTATTCCTTACACCATCACATGCTTAATGACATATTGGTACATGATTTAGATAGCTTAGCCATCTCTTCAAGCATCTTAGTAGTTGAACTCATCATGAACATGAAAGACTAGTTTCTTTACCCATACCTACCACACTTCTTCCATCCTATATAAATCACATTATTACTTGCGTCTTCACATACTTCTTTTTCTTCCTTCAAAACTTAAATTACTTAGAAAATTCTCCTCTCTAAAATGAGTAATGCTTCAAAAAATGACTACAAGGGTAAGTCCATTGTGGTTGATGAAGAACCAAATGATGAATGGGAGAATCCATCATGTATTGATAATCAAATACTTAGGAATTATGTGATGAAATGTTTGTGGAGTGATCCCATATGGTATAAAATGGAGTACCCTCTCCCTCCCAAACTTGATGCTTTAACTCATGACCATGCACGAAGGTGTAAATGTTGTGAGAAAACAATAAAGATTGAGAATGATGTTAAGGATCTTCAATAGGAGATGAGGGAGTTGCATCTTGCCTACAAGAACAATTTCATGATGTTAACAAATGTTGTGAAAGGTCTTGCAAAAGTTGCGGCTCAAAAGCGCAAGAAATAAGTGCGCTTGGGTAACTTTTGTTGTAGGTTATGTGTGATATAGTTAGTCACCATATAATATTGTGCTAGAATAACATGTTGAAGATTGTGTCTCTAGATTGTATTAGGAATTGTCTTTGTTGTATGCTTTATGCTCTTATATGAGATATAAAGTGGATTATGGGTTATATGAAAAATTCATGTTTAGTTCAACTCTATCTTTATATAGTGCTCAACATTTGGATAGTGGAGTCATCTTGGACACTAATATATATATTGTTATAATGTGAACTAACCCATGTTGCAAGTCTCCAAATGGTAACCTAACCCATTTTTGGAACTTTCACATGTGAGGATTTCTTGTTTGTTGCATGTTGTGATTTCTATATGTAGCAAGGCCACCGCAAAGGTGATGCTCTTGACCCATGGATCCCCGCCTTGCAACAAGGGGGAGCAACGATCTAGGGGGAGCTATGTTCAAGGGGGAGCACATTCGGGTGCACATACAAGCTAGCTCATTTATCCCACAGGCCCAAGTTCGAAACCTGGCTTGATTGGAAGTCCCGCCTTTTTGATTCGACAAAACGGGGAGAAAGAAAGCAAGAGCATGAAGTCCATTCAAGAATTGTTAAAGGCTTCACCAAATTACAAGGCAAAGGTCAAGACGCAAGCTACACCAATGGCGCGCTTTATCTTCGCAAAGTTTTGTAATTTTATTTGCTTTCGGTTTTTATTTGTCATCATCAAAAAGGGGGAGATTGTTGAGGCAACATGATCAAGATCTCTTTATGTTTTAATGATGACAAATAAATCATCGAAACACATAAAATAACAAATGTTAGCTCAAAATTGCCGAAGTCAATGTCTGCTCCTGGCTCGCTGCCCACACGTCAACACGCGGGTGACGCGCCAGGACACTGTATGGTTCCGGGCAAATTTTGAAAGTC
>JARVZY010006915.1:0-5000 GCA_030686995.1 Artemisia argyi | reverse complement strand
ATAATGGATCTAAGAGTAAGAATCCCCACCAGGATCATTACATGGATGATACTCAGTATACTTGGAATAATCACATTAATAGTTGCATTGACAGTTATCTTCAGTCTCAAATCTGTATTGATAGTTACATTGTAAATGGTAGTGACAATTCCAGTAACAATTACATTTCTAGTTCCATTTGTAGTGAAAGTGGAAATAGGACTAAAACCCGGGATGCCATAAGGAGTGATCAAACTATACGAGAAAGTTCTACCGATCTGGATGTAAATCAAAAATACAGTCATTTGTGGGTTCAATGCGAAAATTGTTATGGATTAAATTATAAGAAATTTTTTAAATCAAAAATGAATCTTTGTGAACAATGTGGATATCATTTGAAAATGAGTAGTTCTGATAGAATCGAACTTTTGATTGATTCGGGTACTTGGGAGCCTATGGATGAAGACATGGTCTCTCTGGATCCCATTGAATTTCATTCGGAGGAGGAGCCTTATAAAAATCGTATCGATTCTTATCAAAGAAAGACAGGATTAACCGAGGCTATTCAAACAGGTATAGGGCAATTAAACGGTATTAACGTAGCAATTGGGGTTATGGATTTTCAGTTTATGGGGGGTAGTATGGGATCCGTAGTTGGGGAGAAAATTACCCGTTTGATTGAATACGCCACTAAAGAATTTCTACCTCTTATTATAGTGTGTGCTTCCGGAGGGGCACGCATGCAAGAAGGAAGTTTGAGCTTGATGCAAATGGCTAAAATATCTGCTGCTTTATATGATTATCAATCAAATAAAAAGTTATTCTATGTACCAATCCTTACATCTCCTACTACCGGCGGGGTGACAGCTAGTTTTGGTATGTTGGGGGATATCATTATTGCCGAACCCGATGCCTACATTGCCTTTGCGGGTAAAAGAGTAATTGAACAAACATTAAATAAAACAGTACCCGAAGGTTCACAAGCGGCTGAGTATTTATTCCAGAAGGGCTTATTCGATCTAATCGTACCACGTAATCCTTTAAAAAGCGTTCTGAGTGAGTTATTTCAACTCCACACTTTCTTTCCTTTGAATCAAAATTAGAACATGAAGTTGAATTATTTTGAGCAAACAAGTAATTAGTTTATCGGAATAATAGAATTTTATCTTTCTATACCTTACGATAATCCTATTTTGACTAAGAATCCCTGCTGGATGGGATTCTAACAAACCCTTTAATATATAAAACTAAATAAATAGAATCTAATTCATTTTTAAGAAACTTTTTGCTTAGTAAATTAAATTTGAAGACAAGAGAAAAAAATGAATCAAATAATATCTCATCCATATCCTTTCAAATCTTTCATGTAGAGGGATGAAAAACTACATTATATACTCATTTAGAATTTAGAATTAGAATAGATTAGAGAGATATTAATTAATAATAATTCCAATTTAGAATTATCAAATTATACTTATAATAAGATATAAGATATCTTTATATATAATATCTTTATATTCTATAAATATAAAATCTAAATAATAATAACAGGTACAAATAGTAAAGCGAGGTACCCATTCTATGACAACTCTTAACTTTCCCTCTGTTTTGGTCCCTTTAGTAGGCCTAGTATTTCCGGCAATCGCAATGGCTTCTTTATTTCTTCATGTTCAAAAAAACAAGATTGTTTAGAGCCGAGGGCACAAAATCTCATTTTTAAACTGACGCTTGTATCATAACACAGATATCCTTTTAGCAAAATATGGTATAAGCGTCTTCCGACGAAAATCTCCCAAAATGCTATATTCTAGCTATTTTCAAATAGACCCGAATTGGCGGACGGCTTAATTGTAAAGTTGGTCCATCTATATGCATGTGGCTATCTTTAGTGAGATCATACGAAGGGTATGTTATTAGTTTAGATCTAACCAATTTAATGAATTACTCCTAAAGGTTCACATCAAACTAGTGCTAGTTGATGCGAGTTACTTCGGAAACAAAAGGACTAAAGTAAAATTCATTTGGGGTATTCTCTCAATTCCAAAAAAAAGCAACTGGATCAACTATGAGTTGTCGATCAGAACATATATGGATAGAACCTATAACAGGGGCTCGAAAAACAAGTAATTTCTGCTGGGCTGTTATCCTTTTTTTAGGTTCATTAGGATTCTTGTTGGTTGGAACCTCGAGTTATCTTGGTAGAAATTTGATATCTTTATTTCCGTCTCAGGAAATCGTTTTTTTTTCCACAAGGAATTGTGATGTCTTTCTATGGGATCGCGGGTCTTTTTATTAGCTCTTATTTGTGGTGCACAATTTCGTGGAATGTAGGTAGTGGTTATGATCGATTTGATAGAAAAGACGGAATAGTGTGTATTTTTCGTTGGGGATTTCCTGGAAAAAATCGTCGGGTCTTCCTCCGATTTCTTATAAAAGATATTCAGTCCGTCAGAGTAGAAGTTAAAGAGGGTATTTATGCTCGTCGTGTCCTTTATATGGATATCAAAGGCCAGGGAGCCATTCCATTGACTCGTACTGATGAGAATTTTACTCCACGGGAAATGGAACAAAAAGCTGCTGAATTGGCCTATTTCTTGCGTGTACCAATTGAAGTGTTTTAAGAAAATGAGCCGACAAATGCATGCTTTCTCAGCAGGAGGGCAAAAACGCAAGAATCCTCTTTTTCTATAACATAACTTAATTGAAATTTCTTCAGAACATCCATTCGAGTCAAAGCAGACATATATGGAACAATAAAAAAATAAAAAAAAATAATAATAAAAAAGAGTGAATAGATTCATAGATTCGATACTTGTAATAGAACTGATGCGTGAGAGAAATCTTAGATTACATAAAGTCGACGAATAAGATTCATTAACAATTCACAGATGAAAAAATGGCAAAAAAGAAAGCATTAACTCCTCTTTTCTATCTTGCATCTATAGTATTTTTGCCTTGGTGGATTTCGCTCTCATTTCAAAAAAGTCTGGAATCATGGATTACAAATTGGTGGAATACTAGGCAATCCGAAACTTTTTTGAATGATATTGAAGAAAATAGTATTCTAGAAAAATTCAAAGAATTAAAGGAACTCCTCCTCTTAGAGGAAATGATCAAGGAATACTCGGAGACACATCTACAAAACCTTCGTATAGGAATTCACAAAGAAACAATCCAATTAATCAAGATACACAATGAGGGTCGTATTCATACGATTTTGCACTTCTCGACAAATATAATCTGTTTCATTATTCTAAGTGGTTATTCTATTTTGGGTAATAAAGAACTTGTTATTCTTAACTCTTGGGCTCAGGAATTCCTATATAACTTAAGTGACACAATAAAAGCTTTTTCTCTTCTTTTATTAACTGATTTATGTATCGGATTTCATTCGCCCCGTGGTTGGGAACTGCTGATTGGCTTTGTCTACAAGGATTTTGGATTTGTTCATAATGATCAAATTATATCTGGCCTTGTTTCCACTTTTCCAGTCATTCTAGATACAATTTTAAAATATTGGATTTTCCGTTATTTAAATCGCGTATCTCCGTCACTTGTAGTGATTTATCATTCAATGAATGACTGAAAAATTATCTACCTAATCTAATTATAATGTTTCTTATTACTTTGCAGTTGTACATAAGCAAAGCATTGAAAAAAACTTTATATTTCTACCCATCCCGGAGATTCATCCTATATTCCTATATATTAATCCAGTCAAATTATTATTATTCCAGTAAATAACAGAATCGTGGATAGGAAACTCCATTAGTGACCTACCCCAATTTATTGTAGAAATTTTCGGGATCAATGGTTGGACCATGCAAACTAGAAATACTTTTTCTTGGATAAAGGAACAGATTACTCGATCTATTTCCATATCGCTCATGATATATATCATAACTCGTACATCCATTTCAAATGCATATCCCATTTTTGCACAGCAGGGTTATGAAAATCCACGAGAAGCCACTGGACGTATTGTATGCGCCAATTGCCATTTAGCTAATAAACCAGTGGATATTGAGGTTCCGCAAGCGGTACTTCCCGATACTGTATTTGAAGCAGTTGTTCGAATTCCCTATGATATGCAACTGAAACAAGTTCTTGCTAATGGTAAAAAGGGGGGTTTGAATGTAGGGGCTGTTCTTATTTTACCAGAGGGTTTTGAATTAGCCCCTCCCGATCGTATTTCCCCCGAGATAAAAGAAAAGATGGGCAATCTCTTTTCAGAGTTATCGCCCCAACCAAAAAAATATTCTTGTCATAGGCCCTGTTCCTGGTCAGAAATATAGTGAAATCACCTTTCCTATTCTTTCCCCCGACCCCGCTACTAAGAAAGACATTCACTTCTTAAAATATCCTATATACGTAGGCGGAAACAGAGGAAGGGGCCAAATTTATCCTGATGGGAGCAAGAGTAACAATACAGTTTATAATGCTACAGCATCAGGTATAGTAAGCAAAATCCTACGAAAAGAAAAGGGGGGATACGAAATAACCATAGCGGATGCATCCGATGGACGTCAAGTGGTTGATATTATCCCTCCGGGGCCAGAACTTCTTGTTTCAGAAGGTGAATCTATCAAATTGGATCAACCGTTGACAAGTAATCCTAATGTGGGCGGATTTGGTCAGGGAGATGCAGAAATAGTACTTCAAGATCCATTACGTGTACAAGGTCTTTTGTTCTTCTTCGCATCTGTGATTTTGGCACAAATCTTTTTGGTTCTTAAAAAGAAACAGTTCGAGAAGGTTCAATTGTCCGAAATGAATTTCTAGACTGGCGTATTTATCGACATCAAGTTTGTAAAAAGCATTAGCAATTATCTATGATAAAAAAAGAAATTAGAAAAAGAATTTTGTTCTTTTAGACTCTTTTTCTATGAGATGCCGGGAATTCCTTGTACGACATTCCTAGACATAGTATATAGAAAGACTATTTGACTTGACCCCTTCTTTTTTTTTTCAAAATTGGGGCTATGTTGCTATTGTCAGATTGAAATGTAAAAAATGCATTT
>JARVZY010006914.1:0-24993 GCA_030686995.1 Artemisia argyi | reverse complement strand
CACCATGTTCAAAATCACTATCATCCCTTTCTGTTTCTTGTTCTTCATTCTGGTCAAGGTCGTCTTTATTTTCAAGTTCTTCCGTTTCTACTACTTCCTCATCAACCTGTTGGACAGTATTTTCAATATTCACACCCCCATTTTGTGGATATATGTACTCATCAATCATTTCTACAACATCTTCTGGCCTATCACCAAAGCATGATTCAGGCCTATCCAAAGACACTTGATTATCCTGCTGGAACAAGTCATCATCAAAGAATGTCCCACGTTGTTTATCCTTCGATTGCATAAAACTACCCATAGGGTCACAGTCACTCAATTCCATCAAATTTAAGTAAATGAATCCATGGGTTGAGGATTCTGGCTCATTTTCACAATGTGGGATTCCTACATTGTCAACATTGACAGTTCTTTCAACCAATGGACAAGCATTACAGGATGTTTGTGTTTGTACCATTTCATCATTATACCAGTCTAACATCAACAACTTTCCTTTGTTGTTCTTAACATGTGCACTGACCACGTCATCCTCAACAATCTCGTGTATATGTAGACCCTTTGAGGGCGGACGCCAAAACGTATTCTCCAACATGTGTTTTTATACCAACGATACATCCATCTCTACAAAAACATTTATTTCCTTATACCTAGGTACAAAATTTAACAATACCTTCACATCTTGATCCGACATCAATGGAACTAATCCATCATCTAAATTCAGGCCAGGGACCCTAAAATGGGTAAACAACATCTGGTTGTTATCACCCAAACCTAAGTCACCCAAGATTTTGACCATCACACGCATTGAGAAATTGTCACAATCAATTAGGTCTACATGATCAGTGTTACCAAACTTGTACACTCTATTTGGTGGATTAGAAAACTCACCATTGTGGTGGATTTGAATACTGAAGAGCCTTGGGAACGATTCTGGCAACATAAATCAACGAAACAAATAAACAAAAATCAAAGTAAATCCACAGCATTATCATGAATCAAGTTAATATGCTTTACTTTCCATGTATACAATGCATGGTCATTCTAAAGAAAATTACACAAACAAAATCGTACCGTATAACGTAGCAATATCCGGAATTGGTGCACTCCGAGCTCTAATTGGCCAGCCACCCATCATGGATCTACTGTTAATTTGGGTGATTTCGACAATATACCAGTTGGAATCAAGGCTTCGATGTTATAGGTGTGTTGGTGTGTTAAGTGTATAAGAATGAAAGGGCATAAACTTTGGTGCAAAAAATGTCCCTCAACACAAGTGTAGGTGTACTGCTGGGCCCGTCAGGTGCATTTGATGGTGGGAAATGTGAAATGACGAAATTACCCTCACGTGCAACGCACGTGAGGACTAACTAACGGGATTTTGTAACGAACGCACGTGAGGACTAACTAACGGGATTTTGTAACGAGCGTTAGCGAAAAAACCATTTTTGCATGAACAGTGACGCACTTGGGGCATTATTTGCAAATCGAAACCTTGTCGCGTACATTTTATGCATTTTTTCTTGTATGAGGAGCATATTTGCATTTTCCCAAACGTTAGGGGCATTTTTTGCAGTTTACCCCAAATGATTATATTTTTCTAAACTTCACATTCTTAATGTGACAAAACATTCTTTCAAAAATATATTTTACAAATTATTTTTGAATTAAAAAGAAATGTTTTATTTTGAAAATTAAGTCTAAAAAATCACAACAGTCATTCCCCCCCCCCCCTCCCCCCTCCCCCCAAAACAGCTCCAAACTTCCCCAAATAAACCTTCCCCACTAAAGACAAATGGAGGAGCGCCTGTGGGACCCACAGTACCACTAAAGACCCACGACACCACTAAATTTAGTGGTGCCGTCCCAACTTTAATGGTGTCGTCCCCCTTGTAACGGCTATTTTCTCTTTGCCTATAAATAGTGGATCATTTTACACTTCTAACTTGATTTTTTCAGCCATCTTTCTCTGGTCTAATCCCTTCTCATTTGGATCACTTTCTTTGATCATTTAGAGAGTTTTAGTTTGTTTTAGAGTGATCCAATCATCCACTAATGCGTGGAATTACGCCCTCGCAAAAGGTTTTACCTCTCAAGGGATCTTGAGAAGCTTGCAATCTCCACCAGGCAGTGTACCTGACCGTTGTAGTATAGTATAGTGACAAGTACCGGGGGATTGATCGTTCAACTCAAAGAATAGTGTTCACTAGGGTTAAAACTCGATTAAACTAGGTCTAGAGGTGAGGGATGATTCTTTTTGTATTTTTTATATTTTATAGAAAGCAAGTAAAAATCTTGAGGTTTGAAAGAGTGGGCGGAATTAGTTGCTAGTCAACTAACCCAAAGAACTACACATGCAAACAAAATAAAGTAAAATGAACTTAAAGTAAATGTGGCAAAAACAATAATAAGAGAAAATGTGTTTACTTACATTTCACTACTCCCTAGCTATCTTTTACCGGTTGATTAGTTTGTTACAATTGCATGGATGACGGGTTATATTCCTTAATACCATTCGTAGGGCGGTGTACAATCTTCCCTAACTCTATAAGCTTCTACATCTTCCTATGTCGAGCCGACTACTAGCTCCTAACATGGCCTCATTAGTAGTTACCTATGCATTAAATATAACCAATTTATCGTAGTACACCTCCGATCATGTTTCTTAAGACGTTCAAGCAAGTTACCAAATGGAAGTCTGCCAGTTTTCTTAAGCCTAACATCAAAATCATTCATCCACAACAATTATAGACAAACAACCAACCAATAATCAATATCTAAGTTTCATTACATCTAAGCAAACACAAAGAAAACCTAGCCTAACATGTTAAAGAGAAGAAAAGCATAAGATAGAATCAAACAACACATAGACATATTGAATGATTATTGGAAAACTTATCTTCAATTAAGCATGGATGAAACAAGGATTTGAACCCCTCAAAAATACAGTAAATTTCGTCTAGGGTTTTCTCCTCTCAAAGTTGCACCCAATGAATGAAAAATCAAAAACTATATATAGAATAATGGGTCTGACGGCGTCAATAGTAAGGTCTGACGCCGTCAACTCGCCGCCATAATTAACATCGTATTGCCTAGATCAACTTCTGACGTCGTCATGTGTAAACCTCATCATAGCCGTCACATGCAAATTACTCTTGATGGCCTTGGTGACGCCGTCATGTATTATTCCTCTAAAAACTCTCTGGCGCGTCACGTGTAACTTGATTTATCCACCTCCTTGTCAAAGGGTGACGGCGTCACATGCAATCCCTGACGCCGTCAGGTACAATTTCCAGCATGAATTTGAGACTTTGTCGTTTTCTTCATTTTTTCGCTCCAAAAACGTCCAAAATGCTTCCTTTTACAGATTTCCTCTCAAAAGTACCTAAAATGACAAAAGGAACGATTTAGGGTAATATTTGATCAAATAATCTCGACTTTGGGCTTAAATGACCCCTAAAAGCGGTACACTTTTCATCTCATCATCCACTCAAGTGATCCTTCATTCCTTTACTAGTGTAAGAGACGAACACATTGTATCAAGAAGATACTAAGTGTTGAAGTTATAGTTTAGTGCACTTGTAACATACTTGTTGTATCTTGATATACATCAAGTTATCTTGAGTCTTATTTAGCTATCTTGTGAGGATCATTGTGATCGTGTAGAGGTTGTGGGGATCTTATGTAGATTGTGAAGTGGGTTTGTAGATCAGGTGGATCGTGAGTAGATCGGATCGATCGAGTGTAGATCATGTAGCTTGTGTGATTTGTGAAGATCGGGTAGATCATGAGTAGATCGGGTAGATCGAGTATAGATCATGTGGATCTTGTAGCTTGTGTGATTTGTGAGATCGGGTAGATCATGAGTAGATCGGGTAGATCGAGTATAGATCATGTGGATCTTGTAGCTTGTGCGAGTTGCGAGGATCGGGTAGATCGTGGTAGATTGGTACTAGCTAAGATTAGTACTTGACATCTTGCTTAATGTCGGAAAATAATGTAAGCGACGCGGTTTATGTGTTAAGGCCTTAAAACACAAGGTTTGTTATGTTGGGCCATAAAACCTAACTGGTTTGTTGTACCCGAAGAAGAACTCGACATCTAGCTTAGTGTCAGAAAATATTATAAGCAATGTTGTATGGTTTTCTCCGCCGTGAAGGGAGCTTGTTGATTAGTGAAGTAACTCTCGAGTTTGGTACTCGGGGAGTGAAGTAGGGCAAAGAGGAGCTTCGTTACCGAACCACTATAAATCATTGTGTCCAGGTTTGCATTTTCTTTACTTATCTCTTTACGTTTATTTTTGCATTTACCGCTTTACATTTATATTTTGCGTTGCATTTATATTTGTGTGATTTGTAGCTTATATTGTGTTTGTGTGATAAGTATGTCTAAGTTTGTGTTATTGTGACATGCCTTGTTTGTTGCCTTATAATATCTCTAGTCCTTGTAATACTGGAGTTGACACTTTTCATACTACGTCATACTTGATTGGTCATTTGATACAAAAAATTTAAACTTTTAAATGGAAACGTATTCACCCCCCTCTACGGTTTCCACACCTCCCCTAAAAAATCTTGAGAACACAGTGTTAGAGGTAGAAGATGAAGTGAAAAAAGATTAAAAAAAAATGAAATCGATATAATGTACCCTCATGTAACTTGCACGTGACATGACTTAACGAGAGAAATTTAGCTTCGTTACGAAATTGAATTAGCGGCGAGCAACATTTCAAACACTGGGGAAGACATCAGTAATTTTTTTTTTCTTTTTTTTTCTTCATAAATTTGAACTAAACATGAAATCTCCAAAAACCTTGAAGGCTAAACGTGCAATTTACTATTTCTCTTAATAACATTATTTAGGGTCCGTTTGGTTTGTATATGGGATTCAGATTTGTACTTGGATTTGGATTGAGAAGTGATTTGCACACTTTCAATTCTTATTGGGACACTCCAATATACAAGCAGTTAAAGCAGATTATAATTAAAGTACAAATGTCTGATGCACATATTGGAGTGTGCTAATAAAAAATGAGAGTGTGCAAATCACTTCCCATTTGGATTATGATGTAGGTTTATATGTGAAATTAATGTAGAGAAAGAAAATATATTATATATTATTATTTGACAAAAAATAAACTAAATATGTTAACAAAAGAAAAAGCAATATGGTCTACCACAAATTCACAATCCACAATTTATTAGATTATGCTTATCAACAACCCAACCGAATACCATTTTTTATTAGAATGTTATTTTCTTTTTCTTTCACCTACACAAAATACATACAACCAATCCATACCATTTATCAACAACCCAACCTAAAATAATATAAGTATTAAAAAGAAAAAAACAAATAGCCATTAAAATAAAAACATGTGGCAGATTGGGGCTGTGATCTTGAGTTACCACACGACTTAGGTTGGAATGAAAGTTTGGATGGGAGTATTAAAATACTCAAAAGAAACAAAATCCAATCCAAACAGCCCCAACCAATTTTTGCATTTCTTTTTCCTTTGTTATTTTTATTTTCCATATTTTAAAGTGAAGATTAAAGGGGGAAAGATAAGTTGTATTTAAGGACCGTTACTCGAATTTGACTCCCCACAGAAAAGAGGGGAAAATAATAGGATTAAAATTTGATCGAAAAACAAGATTTGTGATTGGAATGAATAGAAAAGTAAAACAAGAAATCAAAAACGATTGTTAGGGTTTGAATTGAATGAAATGGAGGCACATGCACTCTATTCCAAGCTCTATGATAAGTACACCAACCTCAAGGTATCTTCTTTCCCTTGTAGTAATTCTCTTTAATTCATTCTCAAATTAAGGTTACTTTTCTGATTGTTTTACGCCAGTCGCGAAAGGCTTCCGAGTTTGATCATCTCAGTTTCGATCAAGAACAAAAGTTTAAGACCTATTGTTCTGGTATGTATGTATCTATGTTTTCAACTTTAATTCTCACCAATATTCTCATGGATAAATTTATCTGCGTTTGTACTGGAGGAATGTTTTGTCGAAATTTTTCTAAAAACTATTCAAAATTTCGAAAAATGTGTTTAGATACTATGTCATCCTCCATTTTATACAGCTTGCTAATGGCTTATTTGGTTCTGGGCTTATGTTTCATAAGCTCATTTTTTGTGGCTTATTTTGAAACTTTTCGGCTTATATAAATTAATTGTGATACAATAAACTTATATAAGCAGAAAAGTTTTGAAATAAGCCACATAAAGTGAGCTTATGAAACATAAGCCCAAAACCAAATAAGTGCTATATAAGCCGTAACAAACACCCCTTTAGAAATGTAGAAAGTGCAACTGAAATTGTAGAAAAGTACAAAGCTTACTTTTCTTAAGCTTATAATTATAAAGTAGAAAAGCCAGTTTTTCATATTTTCATTTTTCAGTAAAATGTTTTTATTGGGAAAATACTTGTTTTGAACACGTATTCTAGTTTCTCAATTTTTAAAGAGTTTTTGAACAACTAAACGCAACCTAATTTATCGAATATTCTTACTATTTTATTTGAATCATACAAGATAAAAAAACACCTATTATTGTTGTCTCTTGAGAAGTAATATAATAGGAGACTAACATAACTTGAATACCCTGGCCTTAGTTTTTTACTATTGTTTTACGTTAATTATCTCTTTGTGTTTGTGATGCGCAGCTGCTGATGATCTTATTGGCCATCTAAAAAGTGAAAATGAAAGCTTTTCTGCTCAAATTAGTGATTTGAGACAACAACTTGCCTCAATCATGTAAGGATCATACTGACTCATTCTGTTCATTGGTCTTGCCGATAACTTAAGTTAATTACTAATTCCTTTATTTGCAGATCTGCTAAGGATGAAGAGCAAGAAAAGTACGAGAAGATGTTAACAGAAGAGAACCGGAAAAGTAAGATCTTCTTCTGAATTAATTGACTAATTAAGAACCAATTAGAGTACCTTAAGTCCTTATGACATAGCAAATTTCAGATGTTCATGGTTTGGCAATTGAATCTACTGGAGGTTGCTAAGTGTAATTTAAAAAAAACCGGACTTACTTTCATATCTCAAGAAAGTTCAATCCTATTATTGTTGTTGTTTCTCTCAAGAAATTGAGTTAGCAAACAAACACATTGCTATCACCTAGCATTCATTTTCAAGAAGTTGATACCAAGTACGGGTGTTCTGATGCTTTTCTCAAGAAGTTGCTATATTTAGTTGGATACGGTGGTGTTCTGAATCTTGCTTATGTTTGTCAGGTTTCTTTTTGACTCGTTTGTTTACAGAGAAAGTATTAATTAGTTAATTAAAGTAGGAAAAGGTTTACAAACTACACATCTTATGCTTCATTGCATTATTTTTTTCTTTCTTTCTTTTCTTTTTTTCTTTTTTCTTTTTCTTTTCTTTTTTTTTTTTTTTTAGAAAAGGGCATGTTCGAGGTTGGTGTGATTACACCCCAAAAAAAACCATTGCATTCTGATACTTAACTGTTGTATGACTCCAGCACGAGACTACATATCATTTAGTGGAAACCCTTTATGTTAAGTAATAGTTGAGTATTTGAAGTTTGCACGAATACCAACTTCATGGAGGTTGCTTAAGGTTTTTTGCAAAAAGTGTATGTCACTGTCAAGATATGATACTTGTTTCATAGTTTTGATTGGTTTATTAGCAAAGTGATGTATCTTGTATCCAGTATAGATAATCTGAAGCTACATCTGTACAACATGCTCAATTTGGTAAATTGCAGGCTGTCCGAGTATGGGAGCTAAACTTCCAGTTTCTTTGTAATATGGCTTAAGGAGAATAAATGATTGTTTTCACAAGATCAGTATTGTAACTGAATTATAGTTGAGAGAGATGCTAGGTTCATTCCAAAATAGTAATTGAAGTAACTTTATCAAGATAGGAGAGTTATTTTAGTTATTTTATAGCTTCATTTGTCCATGAGTGATATGGCCATATGGACAAGGTAGATCCCAATCATTCCATTATTCTTGGTATCTTGTAACTTGCGTAAAAAAATGATACATTGGTTAAATTTAAACACTACATAGGTTATATAGGCCTTGTTGAGGTATTAATGCACTTTGATTCAGCTCACAGTTTCAATATTAGATATATGCTGCAAGTCTTTAAGATATAATCCGTTTTCATCTCTTCCTTTTTTATTAGAGAGCCATTCTAATATTTCTGTATTGGGATATGCATTTACAGACAAAGAACTTTCAGAAGAAATTGAGGAGCTGCATAGAAAAGAATTACATTACAGCAGTAACAATGATATGTCAGGTTCTCTACTTTCTTCAGGCAGAGATAACAACTCAACAATGAGAAAACGACGTCGGAATGTGGAAAAGGAAGTTGAGATTGATTTAGGTGTGGGTGGTCAGCATGAACATGCCTCACCAGGCCTGTCAGAAAATACCCTCGATAAAGAAAATTTGTTTTCTGATGTTTTTGTTAATGCTAGTCAGGTAACTTGTGCTCCACCTAGTTTTAACTTCTTTTGATTTGGGTAGGAAGTTTTATTATAGGTGAAATAAGGGGCTGGTCGATGACTACTGTAACAGGTCAAAATTTTCCGCTTTTGGTGCAGATTAGGCCAGGTCGCAATTTTTTTAATTTACATCCTAAATAAATAGTGTGTCAAATATTATTAAAAAAGATTTATTAATAATAATCTATGTTTTGAATAGTTTAGGAGGTTAAAATACAGGTTGGGTGGCTTTTAACTGAATCGGTTTGACCCATTAAAGATGCAACGGTTACCCGAATTAATCCATTCATGGATAGAGGGATCAAAATTTCCACCTATAAGTCTTATCATGCACTAACCATAATCATGAAAATGTGTAGGCTAAATGCTGTCGTCGAAGACTTGAAGGATCAGGTACTAAAAGTTCTTTATCTAATTTTCATGTTGCACATTGTCCTATATTAGAATTATATATATCTGACTAATTTCATTTGTGGTGTAGTAAATGGATCTGATAATACCATCTGCTTGTTTCAAGAGCTTGTTGAGTCCCTACTTGACTTGAAATTTTCAATTGCAACCCAAACTGATGAGAATATACAAATAATTGCAGTGCATGAATCAAGTGGTAATTTTATTGCTGATATTTTACATATTTGGGGATTATCTTTCTCCTTTATGCTGATATCTAATTGTCTTTTAGCATTCATTATTTCCCTCTATGAAGTTCTTGACATATAACTTTTGTGGGATTTTGGCATAAAACACCTACATACTTTTTCATTTGTCCTGTCTGAGTCCATATAAGATGGTTGATCTTAGTACTATTTATATAAGTTTAAATAATATTTATAGAAACTACGAGTACATTTTAATTCATGTATTAAATATTTATGTGAAAAAAAAAAAAAAAAAAAAAAAAAAATCAAAAGTCTGGTCAAAAGGGATTTTTGCTTACAAAATGACCTTAATGGGACATATAGTCATCTCTTAATGACTTGCATGTACAAAAGTATTACAATGACTTGAACGGGACAGATGAATAAGTAAGTTGTTACTTTATGCAAAAGAGTTTCAAACACTGACAGATTTTTATTATTGGACTTCTCAGGGTATTCATTTAGTTTAGGATGGGTGAAGAACGCGGGAGGAGAAGAGGAGCTGATGTACCGTGTGTCTTCATTGGGGACGTTTGAGCGAATAGCACCAGAATGGATGCGGGATGTGATGTTGTTTAGTAAGAGCATGTGTCGAGTCTTCTTCCAACGAGTATCTCACATTGTCTAGCTTCATGACTGATATATGCAGAATACTGTATCTTTGCGCGTTGTATGATAAATGTGCATGTGTTTTACTGAATGTTAGGTTTTCTACAAAGCTTTTTTTTCGCTATATTACTTAAAGTAGGCTCTTTATCTGGCCATATTTTGTGTTCTTTGAATGCAACTGAGCCTCTTGTAGAGCTTTTTAATGGACTTGAGAAAGAAGGCCAAACCTCATGGGGGCTCTTTGTGGGGACTGAGGGGTAGTTGATTATGCAATGGATACATATCTTATGAAAATGGCTTAGTATATAGTAAACTCATTGTATACATTGTCTATATGGTATGTCTAGGTCTTGTATAGCTAGTATTTTACTTCTGTAACAACCTGTCTCGTTATGTTTAAAATCTGAGGGTTCTAGTTGTTTTTGTTCTAGCTTACATCTTTTAGCTAGGGATTTAAGGTTATAGTTTACAAGTAACTCTTTAAGATTTATTTATTATTTATTGTAACCTGCTATGACGATTGATATATTTTGTTATAAAGTTTTTGAAATCAAATACCACTTTACTTACATTGTCGTTACAATGATAAAATTTAGACAAAAATACACCGTTGGTCAATAAACTTTCCCAAAAGCATCGCAGAGGCCCCAAACTTAGCATTTTCGTCATCGTGAGTCCCTTTTTCAAGTTTTTGAGGCCGATTGCATCATTTGACCCGTAATACGCTGGTCAAAGCCCTTCCTTTCCGTCACATTTTGTTTTTAGCACTAGGGCATAATCGTCATTTCGCATAAATGTGTGAGTAAGTACCACGCGGCTTTTGTGGTTGCTACAATAATTGTATGCTAATAAAAGCTAAAGTTTTTCACCACTCATCCCTAAACTCTCCCCTCTCTCATAAAATATTATCATAAATATTTCCGATCAAATCTTAATAATGGTGCGTTGCGGGTGTGGTAGGCGGGCAGTCATAAGGACCTGTTGGAACAATGTGAACGTCGGAAGGCGTTACTATGGTTGTCCTGTTGAGGTGCGTTAATGGTTGGGGTTTCTAAGTTAAAATGTCACATTTAGTTTAATCATGGTTTAAGTATAATAGTTGTTTTAGATCAAAAGTTTATTTTCAAGTTATGAGTTTAAGTGTCAATGTCTTAATTTTTGCTTTTTAGGGATGTGGACGTATGGTCCGGACTGGCCGGGAATGGGTCAGGCCCGGCAGACAGCGACCCACTCTACGCCTAAACCCTAATTCCATGTCCTATAAATATAGGGCTAGGATTCCCTTCTTAAGCACGCAACACAATACAAGATAACAGGTTACCCTAAACCTAACTCTCATAAGCCATATTGCACCGATACTAACTTGACCGTCGGAGGTGGATCCCGGGGCTACGGCCTCGGGTCCACTCCTAACGGGTTCTCTTTGTTGACAGGTCTACTCAGGGCTCGAGAAGACGACTAACGGCCCAAGGAGAGTCGTTAAATCAGTCCGCGCCAGATTATGCATCAACAAGTTGGCGCCATCCGTGGGACATGACAACAACAAGTATCGTGCTCTCACCGGTAAACAACATTGTTTGTCGATTTGTACTTCATTGACTGATTCACATGATCACATGTTGAGGTAACAATATATTAGTCAATTATATGTTGATCTAACATTTATTTTTATGCCACTGAGCATGAATCGATACGTACGCACGTGTCACCAAAAGTAACGATTGAATCTGAAACAAATGTTTATCCTTTACGGGAATACTATAGTTTAATTCTTATTATATATTATCCGAAGGGTTGTTTAATTTTTTATCTATAGTCCGCACGATCAGACCTACTTTATAACTTTTAAATATTCAAAAGATTTTACATAAATCTTTTAATTGGTAAACATGATTTTACCTATAACCGCACTAAGTCCGCACGATCGGACCTACTTTATCTTTTAGCCGCGAACAACGCAGTCACGATAAATCTACCCGCATTAGGCCATGCGTCCGAACATCTTCGCAGACTGGCGCCATGAGCGCACTGTCACGTACAGGCACCACGATGCTAGTCAATCGCCATGAGCGCACGAGACAAAAAGCCATGGTCATCTGCGATCATCCACAAACGTTAGAGTCTATGCGGTCACGATACATCCATTTGCGTCTGTACGTGCGATTGAAACTATTAGTCGCGGTCACGGTACATCCATCCGCGCCATTGTTTTTATTATAATAAAAAAAATCAATTAATCGCCATGAGCGCACTGCGTTCGTAGATTTGCTACGTGCTACTTCTCTTATATATTTTGTCAAACCTCACGATAGGTGTAATTCACACTAATACTTCTCTTATGTGATAATTATATATGCTATGTGCTATACTTTTGCTACGCGCTAATCTTTTACCTCATTAAGTTTTATATGTTGCGATTCGCGGCATATACTTTTAATATTTGCATTAAGTGTTTTTCAGGATTTGAATAACTAAGTTAAATGCTCCTACAAGAGTAGCACCATCCAACTTGGGGGGCTACCAGCGTATATGCTACCATTGTTTTCGTACAAGTCACGCAGGCATATTTGGAAGCAGATCGTACGTAAGAGGTATTGCAAGCCCGGTACAAAGACGGATTTAAATATTCGCACCATCTTGCCGCAGGGGAGACGTCCTTTGTCGGTTGTAAAGACGAATGTAATGTTCGCACACAGCGCGCACCTTTGTTGCGCACAGCGCGCACTTCTGCCCCATAAGCACGTCTTCTGTTGCGCCATGTTACATTGCTACTGGTACAAAAGGTACGCCCTTACCCAGGATGCAACATACGAGATCCACCTTCACCATTGTGAGACAATCACAATCGCATTCCCAGTGCGCACTGTCGCATGTGGGCTGCGCAGTATGATCCGTCCCATGTGCACACAAGTTGCGCACACATGGGCCATGTCGTCATGGTTGATTGGGCCTACGCGGCCATGAACATAACTTAAGTCTAGCATAACATAGCCACGCACTATGTCATACTAAACTTGGGGGGCTTGTGGACGTATGGTCCGGACTGGCCAGGAATGGGTCAGGCCCGACAGACAGCGACCCACTCTACGCCTAAACCCTAATTCCATGTCCTATAAATATAGGGCTGAGATTCCCTTCTTAAGCACGCAACACAATACAAGATAACAGGTTACCCTAAACGTAACTCTCATAAGCCATATTGCACCGATACTAACTTGACCGTCGGAGGTGGATCCCGGGGCTACGGCCTCGGGTCCACTCCTAACGGGTTCTCTTTGTTGACAGGTCTACTCAGGGCTCAAGAAGACGACTAACGGCCCAAGGAGAGTCGTTAAATCAGTCCGCGCCAGATTATGCATCAACAAGGGATTAAAATGTCTTATCAATGGGTGGTACGATCCACCAATGCCACCAAGAGCAAGGGATGTAATCCTCTACTTGAAGAGGCACCTTCACCGAAATGAGGCAGCATTACAAGAATGCCAAGCCGGCCTCATTGCTGAGACATTGGAGGCTGTCAACGCGGGAGACAGGGCAATCGAGCTAGAGGCTGATCACCAAGAATCCCTAGCTGATCTCCTTCTTGAGAAGGAGAAAGTTTACCGCTTGAGGAACTTCTATGTATTCTCCTGGATAGTCATCATTTTAGTTTGCCAATGGTTTATTTAGTGGCTTTAGAAAGACACTGGTTTTTGTGTTTTGGAACCCTTTCTAGAAAGTAGAAGTCATGTACAGTAGTTTGTTTTGTGTGTTTAGGAAGCTTCAATGTAGGTTGACTAATACAAAATATTGACTTCATCTACTTTTGGTCCTTGGCTAACAGTATAAATATGTTATTCATGTGATGCCTTTATTGGTTTATTAGTAGGTTAGCCACACAAATATTATCCAATGCAAAACACATCCTACTAAAATGATCAAAGATGGATGTATCAACATAAAATTAATCTGGTGTTGCTCATCCATTTATGATTCTTCATTGGTCTTTGTCAAAATAATAACATTATCCAACTCAGAAACACAGGTTCAAGTAAGACAGATCCAACTATCAAAGATGGAAGAAGTATCAACGATGGATGAACAGACACCACTTTCAAGTATGAGCATAAACTTGCTTTGGTGTTGTTCATCCATTGTTGATTCTTCATTGCTCTTTGTCAAAATACAGAAACATTATCCAAGTAAGAATGCAAGATGGTAAATTGACTATTCAATAGTCGATTTTCATGTATAATGACAGTAATTGAGTTTGTAAAAGTCAACACTTACAACTATCTGTATGAACTTGCAACAATAGGTAGAAACTGGGTAAAGTGGCAAATGGATACATTTAAACTTCAATTAATCCCATAGACTAACATGAGATGATTTCTTATATAATGCAAATTGGATATATTTCTAAATGCATAAAATTTTGTAGTCTACATAGTTCAGAAACACACATTGTTAAAACATAGAAAATATTGTCTAGGAATTACATATTCGATGAAAACCATTGTCTTTGAAATACTTAACTAACTGATGCAGGATTTACCGACCATGTTTTAATATTTATAAGTTGCTCGTCTACCTAAGGTCTACCTAATGCACTATCCAGCAGTGTACCCGGTCGTGTATGGTATAGCTAACGGTAAAGCCGAGGTCGTCCCAAGAACTACGCGTGCGGATATTATCTAAGTCTAATGTCACTGGTTCTAAAAGGAGGTTTATGATTAATTGATTTATACTAAAGAAATGAACAAAACAATAAATAAACAATTAAATGACGAAGAAAAATCAGATGGGAGAAATGTGTTAACCTAATTACTACTCTTGTTATTATCATGACAAGTTTTCTAATTAATGCATCCTATCATTTCATCTGGGTATTCAAGTCGATAGACTCAGATGGTTAAATTGTCTAATCCTATCTTTCACCTTTCACCTTTCCCTATTCTGTAACCTAATGATTACAAGAGTTCGCTGGAAAATACAAGGTGAAAGAGTTATTAAGCGCCTCCACTAACTTAGAAAAGTCTAAGCCGATCCGAACTTACATCCCCCTCATTCCTTAAGCAAGTCTGTTTGGTAGGTGGTCGTTCGTTGAAATTTTCACACAAATGGTGATAGTCCTATGGTCAATTCTTATCACCAAACACACCCTTATCCGCTATGGGTCCTATGGTCAATTCTCCTAGCCTCAATGGAACTACCAAACATCATCACTACCGAAACAAAGGTGTCCTAAGATATGCTAAGAAAGTATACAAATAAAACGATATGAAATGGGAAAACTAAATCATAACAATAACAATTTCAAAACTAGACTAACACCAAAGGTGTTTAGCCACTCATATTAATAATTGCAGCAAAATAAATGTTTGACATGAATGATGAAAACATAAATTCGATACAGTAAATATAAATGAGAGTTAATTTCATAAATCTTCCCTATGGTTTGTCGGGTTTAACGGAATTGGTCCCTCGCAAGAATTTTTAACGAGTTTGGTCCTGGTGGTTTTGACCCGTATCGGGTTTGGTCCCTTGACCACTAACTCCGTCTGTTGACCGTCAAGTGGGACAGAAATGAAATAAATACACTTAAATGTGTTTCATAAATGGTCCCTATGGTTTGTTGGATATAACGGATTTAGTCCTTGCATTAATTATTTTTTATTTCTTTGTTTTTTACAAGATTTTCTTTTTATTTTATAAAATTTTGACAGAATTTTTTCTATTCCACGGAAAATGTTAGAAAAAATTCAATTTTTTTATAGATGTCAACTTTTTTTTTTTGTCAAAAAAATTAAAAAAAAAATATGCCAAAAATATATATACATATATTTTGCGAAAAATATTAAAAAAAAGTTTAAAAATTATGTCAATGATTTTTTTTGTCAAAAAATATATATATAAAAAAATCTGGCTAAATTTTTTGAAAAAGAAAATTGTCAATTTTTTTTTTTAAATTATGACAATTTTTTTTAAAAAATATTTTAATTTTAAAAAAATTCTTAAAAAAACTGTCATAATATTTTTAAAAATTTTTGACATTTTTTTTTTTAATTTTTTGGAACTTTTTGAATACTTTAATTGACATTTATATAAAAAATTTTGAATTTTTTTTAATATTTTCCGCATAATGAAAAAATTCAATCAAAATTTTTTATAAATTTTTTTAAAAAAAAATCTTGTAAAAAAACATGCCAAGAAATCTAACAAAAATCTAGTAGAAATTTTTTTTGTCAAAAAATTTTATGATAAAACTCCAACAAAAGTATTCAAAAGTTTTTAAAAATTTTAAAATAAAAATCTGCCAAAAAAGTTTTAAAACTTTTGTCAAAAAAATTTTAAAAAAATTCGAACAAAAAAAAGTTTGAAAAAAAAGAAAGAAAAACCACAGGGATTAAATTCGTTATATCCCACAAACCACAGAACCAATTACGTTTAAGGGTATATATGTCATTTCCTCTTAGTTTAACGGTCAAACTAACGTAAATATTGGTCAAGGGACCAAACCCGATACGGGTCAAAACCACAGGGACCAAACCCGTTAAAAATTCTTGTGAGGGACCAATTTTGTTAAACCCGACAAACCATAGGGACGATTTATGAAATTAACTCTATAAATGATAAAGCTTATGATTGTAGCGCGAATTCTCCCTTGGAAATGACTTGTATCTTCAGAATTTTCGTCATTCTTGCTCCCTAATTCCTTCCTGACTTCTGTGTGTGTGAAAGTGATGATTGATATGCAGAATTAGGGCTTGTATTTATAGTCTCGACTCTGCTATGGCGTAGCCATTAGTCCTAGCTACGCCATAGCCTTTGTTATTTCCAACTACGCCATAGTTGGTTCTTCTGCTTTTCCCGTAGAACTCTCGTTAACACATCTACGACGTAGCCAGATGAGGAACTACGTCGGAGCTTCGTAAAAGATAAAGAAATTTCTTCTAAGTATTGGAATGAAGATTCTACGGCGTAGCTTGAATGTTAACTATGCCCATAGAATGTCTCGTAGTGGCATATACGCCGTAGGTATTCGTTGACTTCAGTCTTCATGAAAAAGGTAACTACGATGTAGGTAGAGAGAGCCTCTACCCCGTATTTAGTGTAATTTTGGCATACTTCAATAATTTTCATTTAAAACCTTCTAAATCCGCGTCCTTTCATTCCAATGTTCCGTCTTCCTGAGTGCCTGGCGACCTCGTATTAACCTTTATATTTTTTCTAAGCTACACGGATGTCCTTTTGATTATAGAGGCATCATGATTCGTTGAGTGATGACTCATTCTTTGCTTGCGTTTGTGAGTTGGGGAAGGTGCCGCATGTCTTCTTGTGACTTTGCCCCCTTTATTTTCTGTGTGGGAGTCATCTCCATTGCTCTAGGTTTTTGGTTGCTTCTTCCCCTCTTTGGTAAGATATGATTATCTTCATCATTTCTTCTATGGATTCCGGAATGCTCTTGTGTAAGTACTTTACCAATCCCGGATTGGATACTTTATTCATGAATTTCGCAATCTTTACAGCGTCTGACATTCCTTTGACTTTTCTGATTTCCGTCAGGAACCTTTTTGTGAAGTCTTCTAGCGACCCATCTTTCTTTTGCTTATCGCAGTGGATTTCGTTATCTTTTCTTTTGTGTCTTTCCATTTTTTGGAAGGTTTCCAAGAACGCATCCCTCAGGTCGCAGTAACTGCTTATGGACTTTTGGGGGATATTTTCAAACCAGACCCTGGCGGCTCCTGTGAGTGTGAATTGGAATATACGGCATTGGGTAGTCACATCCTAATGAAATGCCCATGCTGCTAGTTGGAACGCCTTGGCATGGTCTTCGGTGTCTTGGCTTCCGTCGTATGATTGGATGTTGTCCGACATGCGAGTCTTTCTTGGCAGTTTTGCATTGCGGATGTTGTTCGTGAATGGGTCAATTTCTTCATGTATGTATGCCTGCCCTTGGTTATCTTCCTCAACATTCATTTTCCCGACCTTCATTCTATTGATTGCCCCATCGTATTTTGCATGAAGGAAATGCTCTTTCTTTTATGGAGGTTCTTTACAGCAGTTCCCGACTTCCGCTATTTTAATGTAGCTTTGCTGCTTACAATAGCTTCCGGGTTCCTTTTTGGGGCTTCTTTCTTGAAGAAGTTTTGGTCATTTGCACTCATGGGTTCCATTTTTTCTTGGACCTTTAGCTTGTTCGGTTTTTCTTTTTCCACTAGTGCTTTTACTTCGTTTGGTTGCTTCATATTCGGCCCATTTTGAATTCTTCGCGAGGTCTGGCTGGGTTTCCGCTCTGCCAGGTTTTCTTGTGGCATTTTTATTGGATGAGCTTCCTCACTCCGGAAGGTCGGCAACTGGTGACCGTGATCGCTGTTGTGCTCTTGGGGAGCAGCACCAGGTGTCAGCTTGTTTTGACCTTTTAGTATTTTGACTTTTCCAATTGTCTTCAGTAAGGCAGGTGTTGACGCTGAGAAAGTATTGCCGGATCGTTTGCTCGTGGTGAGTATTTTTCGAGAACGCAGTTATGCATTAGGTCCCACGGATGGCGCCAACTTGTTAGTGCAAAAAGTGTGAATGGGTTAAGATTGGGCTTAGTTCGCTGCGGGCCGTCCTTGATGGATCGTCCGCTGTGTAGTTTATGCACTAATCCAAGTAGTTTGTTGTATTTCCTGCACGAACAAAAGTAAACCGTTAGCCTTATCATGGGGACATACCTCATGATTAAGCTCCAGCGTGAGATTAAGTACTCATGTTGTCAGAGAAATACTTGTGTATTGGGATGAGTGAGAAAGTCATACCACGCATGTGTGTACTGAGGTTACCTTTTATAGGTGGTCGAAATGCTAGGGTTCCCTAGTATTTCGCATATTGTTGTAGTGGCCGGTGTGGGACCCTTTTCGGGCAGGGATCCGTAGCTTAATCGATGATTGCGGACGTAGGTCACTTTTCGGACCGTGGGCCAGTCCGTGAGCGTACCTCAGGAGTGCCACTCAAGTGGTTCGTACACGACCTTGTATGTCCGGACTGTGCCTTGCTCGTGGCCTGGGCTTTAGTTAGATCCGGTTTATTGGGCCAGGGCCTGGTTTGTTTGTTTATCAGGCCGGAGTTCGGTATTTTAGTTACATTGGGCCGGAGCACTATTGTGTATAATACGGTCTAGGCCCAGTAAGCCCACTTTCAGTATTATACGTCATCAAGTATCAAGGAGGCCACTTCCATCACATTTGAAGAATTGAGTTGGAGATGTTTCTATACCAACATGAAGACCAAGTAATGTGTCTATCATGACGTCCACTAATGACACATTTACTTGTTATAATCCGGTTTTAGACTATTTGCTTTCTTATTTTTATTTTTCACCCATTATGTGTATTCCCATGTCTTATCCTACCCTTTAGTCGTGAATCATGCCTAGGTAATTGTCGAGCAGGCATTGGTGTCTTGGCCAACGTTTTGGTCATGTATCGATGTTCTTTATCACTTTTGATGTGGTATGTTAGTAATGACACTACACCTTTAGCCTTATATTTGTTCACCCAATATTGCCTTCGAGGATTGTTTCGATCTTAGCTCTAGTGGTGGAGATTTGTGTAACTGATGCGTAGGGATTGCACCAGGCTTTACCTCTCAAGGGATCTCGAGAAGCTTACAACCCCCACCAGGCAGTGTACCTGATCGTTGTAGTATAGTATAGTGACAAGTACCGGGGGATTGATCATTCAGCTAGGAATAGTGTCGCTAGGATTAGAAAACCTAAAGACTAGGTCTAGGGATGAGGGATGATTCTTTTTGTATTTTTAGGTTTTTTATAAAAAGCAAATAAAAATCTCGGTTTGGAAGGAGTTGGGCGGAATTAGTTGCTAGTCAACTAACCCAATAACTAAGATGCAATCAAAATAAAATACTAGAAATGAAAATAAACTAAATTAAGATAGAGGTGTGAACAATATATGGGAGAATTGTGTTTACTTAGATTTCACTACTCCCTAGATATCTTTTACAGGTTAATTACTTGTTACAGTTGCGTGGATGACGGATTGTATTCCTTAATACCATTCATGGGGTGGCGTACTTACTTCCCCAATCCTATAAGCGCCTACTTCACTCCTATGTCGAGCCGGCTAAGAAGCTCCTAACATGGGATCACTAGAATTTGCTCATGCATTAAATACAACCATTAAAACCTAGTACACATCGGTTCATGTTTCCTAAGACGTTCAAGCAAGTTACACAATGGAGATCTGCCAGTTTTCTTAGGCCTAACATTGAAATCATTCATCCAATACAACTATAAACAAGCAATCAACCTATAATTAACATCTAGGTTTCATTACATCTAAGCAAACACATAGAAGATCTAGCCTAGCATGTTAAAATCAAGACAAGCATAAGATATATTCAAAAAACACATAGACATATTGAATGAATTGAAAGATGACTTATCTTAATTGAACATGAAAGGTTTCAAGGGGTGAAAACCCTTGAAAATACTGTTACAAACGACCTAGGGTTTATTAGGTTCGACCCTAGTATTCTCCACACAAGTTCCTCTCTTAATGAATGAAAAATAGAAAAGTATATATAGATTTTGTGAGGTGACAGCGTCAAGAGCAAATGTCTGACGCCGTCATCTCACCGCCAAATAAATTCTCGGACTGCCTAGGTCTGGGTTTGACGCCGTCACGTGTACTCCTTTTGCAGGCCGTCATCATATTAACTCTTGACGCCCTTCTCTTGACGCCTTCAGGTTTTCTCTGGGTCGTCATGGATTTTACTCCTGACGCCGTCACAATTTCCTTCTTGACGCCGTCAGGTACTATTCTCAGCATGGAAAATTAAGTCTTTGCCGTTTTCTTCACTTTTATGCTCCAAAAACGTCCAAAATGCTTCCTTTTCCAGAATTTACTCCCAAAGTACCTAAAATCACAAAAGGAACGATTTAGGGCAATATTTGATCAAATAAATTCAATTCCGGGCTTAAATGACCCCCTAAAAACGGTTCATTTTTCGCCTCATCATATACCCTTACACTTGAGATTTGCTTGTCCTCAAGCAAATGCGCTTTTATTCTAGTCAAAATACAAGTTAGGGGTCATTTAACACTAATATAAAAGTAATTACAACAAATAATCATTCCACTAAAGACCAAAGACAAGCACGGAGGTCATACACTAGCACCTCACAAATAGTGTTTAGATACTCCCATCTCTCGGGTGTAATAAAGTAATATCACAATATGGAAATGGAAAACATCTCTCACTACCTGTCATAGCAAAATAGATTATCATAGGCTTGGGAAAGGATCAAACCTCCACCACATGGCGTAAGCACCTAGGATAAACTATCAAAAAGGTCTTTTAAAGGGTTGTAACGTTAGGTGTAGGGATATGGAATACACGGTTTTGTTGGATATAGGCAGTCTTTACTGGTGGCGAGTTAACAATCTTGGTTAATTACATGTACAATATGGCGTTGCTAAGCCAAGATTAGACTCGACTTAAGCTAATAAATCAAAAATAACAAAAACATAAAATGAACATAGAATGAAAAGGGATGGTAGTCCGTATGTTTTTCTCTTTTCTTTTTTCTTTTTTTTTTTCTTTTTTTTTTCTTTTTCTTGATTTTTTTGATTTTTTTTATACACTCTTACCCTACCATCCAAAATAATACATCATAGGGAATGAACATTCCCCTTACACTTGAATTTTTACATACTTTACAATAAACTAATCTAATGACTCGAATCAAGATAATCAAAACACTTGGAGTACTTTTAAGATTAACGTACATATGGGGGTAATAATATGATGTTCTTCCCTATTACTCCATAAAATAAGTACTTTACCCATGAGTCCCAATCGTCCCAAAACAATATGTACAAGGATATGACTCAACTTAGCAACCATGTAATCAATTAGATAATTAACTTAGGGTTTAACAAATAACAATAATGCACTAAAGATAAGTGCATACACGGAAGGCTAAGGCGATTTGGTTGTACATTTAAGTAGGGTGTAACAAAATTTTCTTTTAAGTAAGATGCTTAAAGTTAGAAACGAAAAGATAGGCTCGGAGGGGTGTACTAGGGGTTTCGTGTACTAAAAATGAGTACAACGCTAATGGTGTGGGAAAAATTAGTTGACTTAACTAGCCAAGTAATATGACATAAATGGTCAAGTAATTATGATACGGGTTTAACACAAGGGTGATCCTAATGCCTCTTATCATGTAGTAAATCCTACTACACGAATGTAGTCTCACTAGCGGTCTCGGGATGCATCACTAACGCAAGTTCTAGAATCTAAATGCTACCGGTACACTCATAAGCACTAAAAGTAAATGCTTTTCCTATAAAATCTAAAGGCGAACCTCACATATTTGGGTGGAAAATTTTTCTGAATGGTATGGTTTTGTGCTAGTCATACAATCTCCTATCCATGAGACGCTTGCTATGGCTAAAGTTTCACTCCTAAATGTTGTAAAAAATTTTAAATTTGGCGCTAAAATTGCACTAACAAGTATTTCTCATAGTTTTATTACACATCTACCATCAAACAAACAAACTCAAGCGAGAGTGTATCTATAAGGTATCATCATTTTACCCTCCCCTTACACTTAGGATGAACATTGTCCCCAATGTTCAAGTAAAGAATGTAAAAGTGAAATAAGTAAAACAAATGAAATCAAATACTCCCCTGATTCACTCGGTATGGATAATAAGGTGGCCAGGTTAGATCTTCCTCCAAGAAAATGAACAATCAAAGCTTCCCTTCCAGAATATAAATCATCTTCTTGTCATACATAACCTGTAAAACCTGAGAAAACAGACAAGGCAACCTCGCATAAAATCCGCGGCAATCTATATATGCTAACAAATCCTAGAAAACAAAATAAGATATAATGCTTGTGGAATGATGTTTGCAGATTTCCTGAAGATTATAAAACTAAAGATTCAACAAAAACTTTAAGACTCCGTTAGAAAAAACAAAACTGGTAAAATTTCCAGAATTTTACACGTGACGCCGTCAAGAGTAAACTCGTGATGCCGTCAAAAGTGACCTGCAAAAATTCTTATGTTAAGTTTCCGGAAAATTTCTAGAAAAACTTGTCCTACTTCCTGGAAAATACTGCAAAACATCATTATGACTCGATACAAGCATTTGACTCTAACAAGTACTAATACACATGTCCATTTAATATTGTTGTGGTTCATGCTCAATTTCGTTCTTATAAACAAATTTGGATCTCCCTTACACTTATCTTTTGCAAAATACCTTTATATGCAATTAAGACGAAGTTAAAAATAAAATAAAGCATTTTCACAATTTACTTTGAAACATGAGCCACAAACAACAAAAATAAAACATGCATACGGAAACAAATAAAATCAAATAAACAAACAAACAAACAAATAAATAAATAAAGCTTGGGTTGCCTCCCAATAAGCGCTTGTTTTTGTTCGAGTCACGTGCCTGACTCTATCCTTATTTAACGGAAATAAGGGAGGTTTTACCTACACTTTGAATTAAGTGCGGGTGGAAGTAGAAATACACACCCTTAGGGTGGAAATTTGCCACGTGAGGAAAGAGTGATGGATGAATTATATGCTCAAAGGGATGTGCTCTCATCATCATAACCTTACCTAATTCAATCGGGTTAATGGGTGGATTAAGATTTTCTCCTAGAAAGGGATCATTTTCAATCAACTTCAAGAGATTACTAGTTGGGGATCCATCTTGACCTAATAAACTCGGTTTAAACCCATAATATTTCTTGTGATCAACCATAAATGGGTGATGTAAGCATGTAAGGTCATTTTCCACTCCTGTGTCAGCTTCCTCTCTACAAGGCTTAGAGTCTACCACCTTTATCCCAAGACTACCCAGACTATATGGTTTGATTGGTGGATCGGAACCTATTTCAATTCCTAAATTTTCATCCAAGGATGGAAGATTAGGTAACGGTTTTGGTTGAGGCTCCGGTTCATCAAAACTAGGAACTTCCCTAAAACTAAGAGTAAGGTTATCATTATAAGTATTCAAACCTATATCCTCTAGTTGTGTTTGGTCCAAGGGCTCTACCTCTATTGGGGTTCCTATAGTCTCTTCTACTTCTTCCGGGTAAGTCACAGGTGGTGTGTGTGCCTCAAATGATGGTAGGTCTTGTGGGGTACTTAGTAGGTTTGTGTTATTTACCTCATGCTTCCTTATCTCAATATCATCTATATCCTCATCATGTGTTCCTTGAGATTCAAAGTCATTGATCATAAAACCAAGGTCTTTTTGATTAATGTGATCATGCTCGGCTAAATCCTCCATAATTGTTTCCTCAAGTTGTGATGTATACAAACCCATTAATTTATTGAACTCATGGTTCACGGTTAGGAGGCTTTCCTCAAAATTTTTCCAAAGGGTATTACTAAAAGGAATTGATCCTAACAATGATTGTTTAATATAGGCCACACATGCACATAACTCATCAAACCTATCAAACTTTACACCCATCTCTTCTTGTATATAACTAAGATCACTTAAAAATTCATTGGAACAACAGGAAGCAAATCTATCCGAGTAAACTAATTGTTCCCCTATAGTTAATGATCTAAATGGAATTTCATCCTCCATGGAGACAAATGAAAATTTTTTTACAAACAAAGGGCACAAAGAAAAAGATAGACTAAAGAAATCCTAAGAAAAAGAAAATAAAAATCTCACTAGAATGGAATCTAGTGAGTAGACCTAATAAAAAGAAATTCTAACCTAGACAATAACTATTCCCCGGCAGCGGCGCCAAAAACTTGATGCGTAGGGATTGCACCAGGCTTTACCTGTCAAGGGATCTCGAGAAGCTTACAACCCCCACCAGGCAGTGTACCTAATCGTTGTAGTATAGTATAGTGACAAGTACCGGGGGATTGATCGTTCAGCTAGGAATAGTGTCGCTAGGATTAGAAAACCTAAAGAATAGGTCTAGGGATGAGGGATGATTCTTTTTGTATTTTTAGGTTTTTTATAAAAAGCAAATAAAAATCTCGGTTTGGAAGGAGTTGGGCGGAATTAGTTACTAGTCAACTAACCCAATAACTAAGATGCAATCAAAATAAAATACTAGAAATGAAAATAAACTAAATTAAGATAGAGGTGTGAACAATATATGGGAGAATTGTGTTTACTTAGATTTCACTACTCCCTAGATATCTTTTACAGGTTAATTACTTGTTACAGTTGCGTGGATGACGGATTGTATTCCTTAATACCATTCATGGGGTGGCGT
>JARVZY010006913.1:0-24994 GCA_030686995.1 Artemisia argyi | reverse complement strand
AAAAAGTACAATATAGAGTAAATTACATGGATGGTCCCTGTGGTTTGTCAAAAATAACAATGTTCGTCCCTTGAATTTTAAAGTTGCACTGGTAGTCCCTAAGTTGGTAAACAAATAACACCACCGATATAATTAATACATTAACCCCGTTATAATTTATACATTAACCCCTTTAAAGTTTCCATATATTTTTATCCGTTTTTACACGTTTTCGTCCGTTTTCATACGTTTTTATCCGTTTTCGTCCGTTTTATAAGTTTTTACCGTTTTTATATGTTTTCATCCCTTTTTCTTACGTTTTATCCGTTTTCGTCCGTTTTTCATACGTTTTTATCCATTTTCGTCCGTTTTTTTTTACATTTTTATCCATTTTCGTCCGTCTTTACATGTATTCATCGATTTTCATATGTTTTTATCCGTTTTTATATTTTTTCATTTATTTTTATAAAGTTATCATCCGTTTTTATACGTTTCAGTCTGTTTTTATACGTTTTCTTCCGTTTTTATCCGTTTTCTTACGTTTTTATACGTTTTTTACAGTTTTTATATGTTTTTATCCGTTTTGGTATGTTTTTATACGTTTTCGTCTGTTTTTATACGTTTTGATTGACTATTTTATCCGTTTTTATACGTCTTCATCTGTTTTTATACGTTTTTTTCCGTTTTATAGGTTTTCTTATGTTTTTATCCATTTTTAGACATTTTCATCCCGGATAAAAACGTATGAAAACCTACAAAAGCATATGAAAATGTAAGTAAACGAACGAAAATGTAAGAAAACGGGCAAAAAAAATATAAAAATGTGTGGAAACGTATGAATATGAATAAAAGTGTAAGAAAAGCGGACGAAAGCGTATAAAAACGGTCAAAGATGTATAAAAACGGACAAAAACAGATAAAAACGTATGACAACTTAAGAACAAGGAAGAAAATGTAAAAAAAAAAAAAAAAGGACGAAAAGATATAAAAATGGTCAAAAACGTATGACAATGGATGAAAACGGATAAAAACTTAAGAAAACATATAAAAACGGATAAGAACGTATGACAAGTTAAGAAAAACGGAAAAAAAATTATGAAAATGTATAAAGATTGATAAAAATGTATGACAATTTAAGAAAAATGGCCGAACACGTTTAAAAACGGAAGAAAATGTACGAAAACATATAAAAACAGACAAAAATGGATAAAAATGTATGAAAAATGGACGAAAATGGATAGAATGTATAAAAACGTAAGAAATACGGACGAAAACGGATAAAACGTATAAAAACGCAAGAAAAACGGACGAAAACGTATAAAAACGGTAAAAAAACGTATAAAACGGGCGAAAACGGATAAAAACGTATGAAAACGGACGAAAACTTGTAAAAACGGATAAAAAGTGTATGGAAACTTTAAATTATAAATAGCCGTTATTATTAAGGATAAACGATGCAACGATATTTAACCAAAGGGGTTAACGTGTAAATTATAACGGAACTACTTAACGCCAGTTAAACTGAAGGACCGGTGGTGTTATTTGTTTACCAACTTAGGGATTACTAGTGCAACTGTAAAATTCGAGGGATGAAAGTTGTTATTTTGGACAAACCACAAGGACCATTCACGTAATTTACTCTACAATATAATTAACACGTTATTCGAAATCCAGCAGCAGCCTAAAACATAAATATGTTACTTTTGCTTTATGAGTGGCTTATGATTTAAATTTATACAAATATTTGTGTAAGCACACAAATCAGATGATCAAGATGGACAAGACCATCTTGAAAATCTGACTAAATCAAAAGCAGAACTAACACCATTTTGTACAGGGATCTTATCGTTTAACACCATTTTGTACTGGGATCTTATCATTTTTTTTACAATAAGAAGAAATTGTTGGTAGTTGATGATAGATGAATAACTTATTCAAATATTCAAGTATTAATAAGACTAGCCGAGTACCCGCGCCTAGCGGCAGCGGTTTCTAGATTCGACCAAATGTTGAGGGCGAATCATGTTTTCAACAAATTGTTTTGTAGCGTAAGGGAATCATTTTCCGATAATATCATTTTAAGTTGCAATGTTTCTCTAATGGCATGGTTGCATTATTTTTGTGATAACTTCGTTTTAAGTTTCAGTAGTCAATTAAAACAAATTTAATAATATATTCGAGCGTTGTATTTAGCGCATTTGTGTCTATTTTTAACAAACTTTCTGCGGCAAACTTTTCTTATGGCATGGTTAGCGATGGATATGTATAGTGGGGTATCAATACATAACGGCAACGGCGAATACTTATAGCATGTCAAACAACTAATCCATAAGTATACATAATTAACATTAAATACCAAATATTCCGTTCTTATGAAATTTCATTAATTGTCATTTTAGTGAATTTGAAATGCTTAAACAGATTTCATAAGATTGTGTTCAGGAAATCTCATTTTGATATATTACAATATTTAGATACAAATTTTACAATGTTTTAAGCTTAGTTGTATAAATCATTTTTGTCCATGTATGTGTCCAAGTCTTATTTTGATATATTACGATATTTAAATACAAATTTTGCAATGTTTTAAACTTAGTGGTATATCTTATTTTTGTCCATGTATGTCTGCCGTGTTTTTTTTATAAACTTTGCCGTGTTTTTTATATAAACTTTTCTGTCCATGTATGTGTACCATTTTTTTTAAACATTTCTACTCATATTTTAAGTTTGGAGATGATCATAAAAGGGTCCTTTGGTTCATGTGTAGAAGGCACTTTTGCAATTTCGAAAGCGGTATTCATTTTACAATGTAATTGTACTTGGTTTCTCAACAACTTTTTTGGTTCTTGTGTCTTTGTCCTTCTTTTGTCCTTGATTCAGTTATCTAGAATTCAAATTTTTTCAAACTCACAAAAAGTGTCGTCACATTAACCAAGAATTAGAAAACTTCAAAAATAATAAAAGTTAACTTGTAAAATCATTTACGGAGTATAATCTATAATTTAATTATCATTATGTTTCATAACAATTTTGATAAACAGAAGTTCAATCAATTTTTTAAAACACTAACCTAAAGACTAAAAATGTACACGTACGTCGAAATGAAAATTTTGAAAATAAGAAACCAATAAAACAACCCGTAGAAACATTAACATGTAGTTGCAACAACTAAGCATATTTTGAGAACCAAAAACGTTTAGACACTCCGACATAACGCAAGCAATTCATATTTTCAAAAACCAAGCAAAACCTCAAATTACCAATGTTTATGCACATACCTTTGCAAAAAAATAGTGAAATAGTGAATATGTATATACAATATATAAAAATTAGTTCAAAACCCAAATACTAAATAGAAAATAAATACGGAAAAAAAAGAAGAAGAAAAAATGATTTCTTGGTTCAAACTATTCAAGAGAATGTACAGCAAAAATTAAACAAACCAAAAAAACAAAGAAAAAAAAAGAAATGAAAAAGGGTGGACAAAAAAGATACGTACATAAATCAACAAAATACAAAAGTTAATTTAAATAAATAAAGACACAAATTTATTTCAAATTACGTAAACTTTATAACAAAATCTTGTAATATAACTTTACGTAAACTTTGTAACAAACTTTATTACAAATATCAACAACAAACTTTAAAAAGGAAAGGATACATTATCCGGTGACACCAGCAGTTCACGTGGTGGTAGCAACAACTTCCGGCGGCGACTGTAGCAATGACCGTGGCGGCAAGGTGGCGGCTGAAAAGAAAAATGCAAAAATTGTTACCAAAACTCAGATCTTCAGAAATAATCAACATATCTATCTATAATAGTATAATATAACTCATAAAAACCCAAAAGTTGAAAAACTTGTGATATGGATGTTTCTGTGAGGGTTCGTCTCGGTGGGCAGAGTATTTTGGTGGCGGACCTGTGGTTGAGGGATAAGGCAGTGGTGGGGTTTCATTAATGGTGAGTGTTACGGGTGGATAGTTAAGGTGGTGATGGGATTCATTGGTAATGATGGGGTCCGGTGGTGTTTGGCTTTATGTGGTGGATGGGATTTAGGTAGTGGTGGAGTTGTGGTGGATGAGGAGTGATGTTTTGATGAGAGTGTTTTGTGTTAGGTGAGATGAGGTGTGTGTATTTGTTTTTGATAGCAGCTGAAGAGAGTGGGATGGGAGCATGTGTTTATGTGGGTATTTGTTTGTGTGCTTTTGTTGGTTTGGAAACTTTTTTTAGGGTTGTATTTTGGTATGGTGTTTGTAAATTTAGGTATTGATCTTGGTTTGTAAGTCTGAATCTTAAAATATAGGGTGGGTATTAGGTTGGGGATATTGATGTTTTATAAGGGAGTATAGATGTGCAGGCCCAAATGTGCACATGATTTTTTTTAATGCTTGGGCCAAGTCCCGATGTTACATAACAGTAATATATATTGTGTCTTTTTTCTGAACGACCACGTTTCCCTTTATTTATTATTATTATTATTATTTGAACTACTCGAATACAGTATTGCGTTTTCTTTTCTTGAGCGACTCTGCTTCTTTTATATGAACGACTCAAATATTGTTTCTTTTTTTTAACGACTCTGTTTATGTTTTAGAAAAAATATTTATAATGAGATATAAATTGCAAAACTTTCTTTCATAGAACATTATGTTATTAAACACGTTTTCTAAAAGCAAAAAAAGTCGCACAATGGTCAAGACAAATGTCGAGCAAAGTTATCAGTTTATGTTATGGACCTAAATGAATCCTTTAAGAGTCAAAAAGCCAGCAAACAAGTTAGTCTATATACCATAATCAACATAAGCTATACATCCTACCCACCACTTCACAAAATGATGCAGTATTTATTTTGTATTGACATTAATTGCAAATTTGTTAAAAAAAAGAAAAAGAAAAAAAGAGAGAGAAACAACAAATATTGGTTTAGGACGAAACAAAATCAGATATTTAAAGTTATTATTATTATGATTATTATTATGATTATTATTATTATTATTATTATTATTATTTTATGTAGTGTGATATTTAAAGTTTATTAATCAAAATCAGATATGCGATGATATTAAATAATAAAGGGTATCAAATTCAGATATAAGATACTTGAATTAAACATTATATAACAAATTAAAAATTAATAATAACAACAATGCGAATACAACTAGATAAGAATAAAAATGAAAACATTAATTAACATTAGCCTAAGGCTTTGAAACATATAGACCACATTGAATTCGTGTGTAAATGTTCACAATTTCTTGTCGACTCTCTTCTATCTTTTTCTTACGTTCATCAATTTTCTTCTGATAGTCGCAAATCAACTTTTCATCATCTTTGTTTCTCACTTCATACTTCTCGATAATTTTGTTATAGCTGTCAATCAAAATTTGTTGAGCACGACAGTCACCAGAATGAGAAAGTTCCCAAACTTTCTGCGAGATGCCTAACATTTTATATTCCTCTGGAATTTGAGGAATACAAGAATCTCTTGCATGTGTTATGTTTGAATCATTTTGTGAAGATGATGTGGCCATTTGAATTTCAATAGAGCAATATGTAAAAAATGAAAAATTTTAAATTATACTAACGTTTAGAATATATAGAGACTGAAAAGGCATGACGATACTGAAAAGTCATGACATTTGTTATTAAATGTTATAATGAAAAGGCATGACGTTTAGTTTTCAACCAAAAGTCAAACTTACAAGAAAATGGTTAAAAGAAAAAAATAGGGTAATACTTTATATCAAACCACTTTATGACATAATACTTAAATTCATTAATCTTTGCCATGATAGTTTGTCATAAACTCGAGTATGACACACTAATATTTTGTATCTCGAGAAGTTCAATTAATATCAAACCACTTTTTTCAAAATATATTTTCAACTTTTATAATCTTTATTAAATTAATTTCCAATTTTAAATTCATAATTGAATTAGCTCAAAAATAAATTTCAAAGAATTATAGTCAAATTATAGTCTATACTACATATAATACACAAATGAATCTCTCTCTAAAATTTTCAGACTTACAAGAAATAAAGCATGGTTTACAACACTTTAATGCACCAAATGTTGAGAATTACAACAAAACAAGCATATGGTACAACAAAAATAAGCTTGGAGTCATTTTCAGACCACTTTTCTTTCAAACAACATTAATGCTATTAAATAGTAGTCAGTAAAATACCCCTTAAGTGAAAACTACTACCTTATATGCATTATTTACAAGGATTCAAAGCACACATAAAACTAAAAAAATAATACTCACCTAATACAATTAATACACTATTAAAAACACCCCTTCATCAAAAAAATACAATTTTTTAACCACAAAGTACAATATAATTAACACATTATTCGAGATCCAGCAGCCTAAAACATAAATACGTTACTTTTGCTTTACGAGTGGCTTATGGTTTAAATTTATACAAATATCATAAAAATTACGAAACAAAAAAGCTACAATAAAAAAATGAAAAAAATACGTTGGCTAAAAATCAAACCCGCTGCAACACGCGGTATAAATGAAAAATATTTATTCGCCACAAAATTAGTCACCAGGTACCCACCGCCGCATTGCGCGGGTACCCTGCTAGTTTATATATATATTAATATATATATATATATATATATATATATATATATATATATATATATATATATATATATATACTAGTTGTCGAAGCCCGCCCGATGGGCGGGCATGCTTTGTGATTTTTCTTTGAACGTATTAATTTTGAATAATGACTTGTAATTTTACATTTTAATTTAATTTTGATATTTTTAATTTTAATTTACTTATGTATATATATAGTGTTCTTTTACGGTTATTGTTTTTCTTAAATATTGTATTAATTATGTTTATTGTTATTTTTTATTGTTTAGTATGGGATATTTATTGGCTTTGTTTTGTTTTTATGATATCTGCTAACAGTAATTAATATTTGAGGAAGATATTTTCTAAATTGTATGTATTTTTTAGTACATCGCGGTGTTAAATCCAAGTGTTGCATTTGAAAGATAAGTTGTTGCAATATTTAGTGTAACTCTTTGTATTGTATACGGGGTATACAATTCAAATACATGTTAATTAATTAACTATAGTGTTGTATTTTGTTTATAGACTATCATTACCTCAATACATTATTGAGTTTTAATTTAAACACTTTAATGACCACTTATTTTTGTATTTTGTTGCAAAATACAAAGACATAAGACTTTAATTTTGTAATTGTCCTTGTGATTTATATTTCGGCCCGCTCTTTATCCATGCTTCATACCAAAACATCGCGTTGTAATGCTTGCAGATGTGAATGCACCTCTCTAGCCTTAAATAAATCGATCGATGTTGGTCCTGAATCTTAGATAAAGGATTAGGAAAAAGTAAATGGAAAAAAAAGAGGAGGGAATGAATATAAAATAGAACTTAGCCAGCAGGTGAAAATACTGTTAGTTCATATTACCTAAACACAAAGACCTTGTAGATGGGACATCCGTCTATGAAGTGAAAAAGTTGTCTGCCCGCGCATTTCCAGCACCTATTGGAAAAAAGACATGTTTCGGCTTATATAGGCAACTTATGGCTTATTTGGTCACAACAACAACCACCCCCATAAATAACCACGTACAAAATAAGCCACAAAAAGTGAGCTTATAAAAATATAAGACCAAAACCAAAAAGCAAAATCACGTTCAAACACTATATCTCCAGTTCGTCTTATTACAGTTGATTATCCAGTTTTGATTATTCAAATAACATGGTCATATGATATAGCGCAATGAAGACGAAAAAGGTAAGTAGTTACTGACTTAAACGTACATCATTTACTTAACAAATGCGTATCAATACTAATTATTGAAAACGTGTAAGTTTAAACCTGTAATTTGGGGGCGGTTGATAAATTGTCAAAACAGCTGTTTAAAGGGTAAAACAGGAATGCTTTTTTTTATAAATAATCAGAGGGTAGCAATTCGGGCTTATAGCATGTTAAACCCATTCTACTTGTTTACACTTACGCTAAATTATCATATTCAACTTGTTACACCAATTAGAGAGAAAAGGTAACCCAAACTAACCCATTTATATATGATGAACCATTGGTGTCCCCAACTAATTTTCAAATAATAATAATAATAATAATAATAATAATAATAATAATAATAATAATAATAATAATAATAATAATAATAATAATAATAATAATAAATAAATCATTCTTTAAGCAATACCTGAACATTGCCTCTTATGTTTGGTCCTAGGGTATGGGTTTGATAGTGTTTCATTATTTGACAGCAACTTAACTCCAATTAAACATCTTTGTTCACTCCAGATTAGCTTGTATGTAATTTGTGAAACTTTCAGACCTTATATGATTCTTAGTATTTGAGTACTACCTGAAAATGACTGCGATCAAGAATGTGATCCCAGAAATCAAGTTTCCTATGGCACTTGCCATAGTTGGAGAGAGGTGGTATATACTTCCTTATGTAACTAACTGATCAAGACAAATTCTACAAAATATGAATAGAGTTGACTTTGTTAGAATGAATAACTTATAATGGGTCAACACAACCTATAATGAGCACAAAAAACAGCTATATATCGGAAAAAGGCAACTTATAATGCTCACAAAAACATCTTACAAATTAGCTTTATAGCAACCAAACAACCCTTAGAAGGAAGACATGTGCATAGCTTATGTTGAAAAATAAAGATAAGTAGCTTATAATGGGTACAAAAACTGCTATACATTGGGCACTAAACAAATCGACTGATAACCTATTTTTTTCATATTTACTTTTAATAATTAATATGCTAAATACGATTGTTTGAAGTCAGTTATCTCTGTTGTAAGCCAATTTAGTAAGCTAACAAACACTTTTACTTAGACCGAAAACTTATAATGCACTTATTGTATTTGTTTCAGAAAAGCATTTAAAGTTGTTTGTAACTCGTTCATCTTTTTTAACGCGGATCTCTCAAGTCATTGAGTCCTTGACCACATGTCTGATATCGGGTGGCTATAGAAATTGTTTTTTGTGCAAGTTTGGGGATGTGGGTTCAGATGGAAGTTGCCATTCACTTTGAATTCTTTTACTGCAATCGAATGATGAGCCGGTGGTAGATGAGCAAGAAGAAGAAAATGAGTTTCTTTATGATTCAACAGAGGCTCGGTTCTTCTCTATCATCACTTTCTTTAGGTTCTTCTCCTGTAGTAGTTAAAGTTCATGTCAGCAATTATATAATTTTACTCAGGTAAGAAATAGTAAGATAGTAATTCTGTTCTTTGTCATTACCTTAGCTTTCTCTGATGAATCTGTAAACTCCTTTTCACCTTGACCTAAACAAACGATTCATAAGTCTTTTTAGATATTGAAATATGTAGTATTTGTCGAGTAGGAACTTCAATTACTGGTGGTGGATTAGCAAACATTTTACCACCAGCCACAAAGTCTTCAACTCGCATGGTGGCACTTATCAATATTTTATTAAAAAATTTGTATTGAATACTCAATAGATAATTGATTTTTTTCAGCATTGAAGTACTTGGAGATCCCTTCTGTAGCTGTTATCGGTCCATAAAGTTCTGAGGTGGTTGGGGTGCTTTCACAACTTGGAAATGGACTGCATGTCCCAGTATTGTCATTTACTGCTCTCGACCCCTCACTTTCACCTTTCCAGTAACCATACTTTCTCCAAACAGCCCCGAATGATCTTTATCAGATGAAAGCCTTTGCTGCTATAGTAAGCTACTTTCGTTATAGAGAAGTCACCGCAATCTACACTGATAGTGATCAGTTTTGTAATGGTATCAATGTGTTTGGTAATGAACTTACAAAGAAACGTTGCAGGCTATCTGGTAAAGTTCCGGTTGATAGAAAATTAACTCGGGAGATTATCAAAGAAACATTGATGAAGATCATGTCTATGGAATTAACAAAGATTGTCATTTTGTTTCAAGGTTGATCTTATTACGATCTGTTGTGAGGTTTTTGGCTAAGAAAGTATGAAAATGTGGGTATGTCATTTGAAGTTATGTATTCTTTTATTTATCGAGGGTATCATGATAATACTTTTCCATTATATATTGTTTTAGCATACTATACTTAAGTTTGAGTAAGGTCTATGATGCTCAAACCTGTCCGATTCTGGCCTGACTTAACGTACACTTACTTATGAATGAGATTTAGTGGGCTTAAGATTGAAATACAGTCACTAAGATAGCAATTAACTATAACAGAAGAGATTATAAGACTGTTCTTGTTGTCCCTTGTTCTAGCACTAAACTTTTGACAAATAGATAAAAGGCACTAAACTGATGACAAATAGATAAAAGGCAAGCAGAGTTCTTAAACTAATAAGAAACCCGATTCTAACCTTCAGAAGTCAAACAACATTAGATTGGCCTGACTTGTACGGAGACAAGTTCGAAGAAGATTCAAAAGAAGCAAGGACACAATATGCTGGTCTAACATATGCTATAATTAGAGGTTTAGTGGGCTTAAGATTAAAATGGACCTCAACATCTAGTATACGCTGCCAAATAATGTTTCTTTTACGGTACTAACTTGAAACAACTTAGACATAGATTCCAAACATTATTTACTAATATTGAAAACCACCACCGCAAGCTGTCCACCTTCATCTCAACTGGGTTACTTGTCATTTGCGTGTAAATATGACCCTCTTCTTGTTTCTTAAAGATCTAAATTATGTACCTTTTGACTAAAGGTATTAGAATCTAAGATATGAAAATAATACAATACACAACGATTAACTATATGCATTAAACACGTGCCTCACTCTTAGTTAGTCAACTATGATACCAGCTGATGTATCATCTAGGTTCATGTTAATATACAACTACTGACTTTTATATATACAACATTCTAACTATATATACTCCATGGAACAAAGATAAAAACTTATTTACTAACCCTTGTGACATCAAGCTTCTCATCAGATTACACAGCTATAGCTTCAAAACCATAAATACCGCGTTTATAACTTATCATTGGCTCTCCTTCAATGGTAATAAATAGTGTGCTTTCTTTTAGACCTGTGTGGACAAAAGTTTTTTGGAGCCGCACCAAAGATCATCTAGCAAAGAAACTAAGCTTGCAGATAAATGTGGCAAAATGGGCATTGGGGGTTAGGTAATATGTATTGATTCTTATTAAAATTAAATTAAACAATAACCGTAAAAGATCACTAAATATATACATAAGTAAATTAAAATTAAAAATATTAAAAGATCACTTAAGATTGCTTGATTCTTATTCCATGACGAATAGACCATCCAAGCATGATCAAGTTTTTGGTTAGGACGGACCACCACCGAGCCAGGGACCTCAGCATCACGACACGTCACCAACCCATCACTCTTCTCCCCATAACGAAGGTGTAGGTGTAGAGCCGACACAGCCAGTGCAGCAGAGACAGGAACCACCAGTGGCACCCTATGTTTCTCTGCGGGCTCCACCTAGTACTCAGACTCATCAGACGCGTTCCCCATGAAGGAAAGCTTTGGAAGGTCCACGTGTGCTATGTGGGACATCATTGATATGACCCCAGGTCCCACATTTGCATTGGAACGAAAGGATATGAGCGGAATACCTTTTGGGAGCTTGTGTTGGCTGAGAAACTTCTTTCCTTTTTCGTAAGTTAGATCCTCTAGAGACTTTATGTCACCCTACATCGAAAGAACAAATTAAATTCAAAGTAAAGTCCAAGATAGTACTCTCCAACCGAAATACTCATATTACCTTTCAAAAAAATTAAGCCAAAAATTCCTTTAGCGAATTTTGTCCACAAATTAATATAGTAATCAGTTATTTTCCACTCACCAAATGGTCATTGTTAAATTTGAATGACTTGTAAGCAATTGGACTCTAGAAAGTCAAAAGGGACGTAAACCTTGATGATCTTGCAGATTATGAGTTTCATGATCCTCCTTTTTTCTTTATCAGTAATCTGGCCTTCACGCATTATATCGGAGGCAATTGGGGTTCCACCATAAGGGCTCTGCACGAGCGCCAATCCTGCTACTTTTCCTTTCAAATCACTCCAATAAAGTGATAAAGCAGCAGCAGCATCGACCTCGCCCTTGCTGTGACCAAGTAACATCACACGTTTTCCCGACCCCCAATAGAGCTCTTCGATGTATTGCTTCAACACCAACGAATTGTACTCCACTGAGGCCTTGTGAACAAAAACCGACAATCAACAAAACCATGATCTCTCATCAATAAGTCGAGGACATGATAAGCAAATGAGACTTTTTTAGTTTTGAAATTGGAAAAAAGAAATATTGGTGGAAACTGAAAACAATATCATTCCTAAACATAAAGCATAGATTTATTGAAAATGATACTTCACTTGAGTTATTGAATTGAAAATCAGAAACATTTGATGAAACTGAAAATACGGTCATAAGGTAAACATAATGGCTAAGACTTTCTTAATTAATCAAAGATATGATACCTCACTGCGAATTTTTGCTATATGCCAAGCTAAGCCCATCTTCGAAAAGAACCTCTTAGTGCTAACAAAGTATAAGGGACCATGGTTGCTGAATAATCCTGATAATTTCACAAACTATCTGAAATTAATAAAACTAACAGACGAAAAAAAAATCTAGTAAAAGAAGTTGAAAGATTTCTTACCTGGAATTAGTAAATACACGTATGAGTTGGGTAGCTTGTGCTCTCCGTTCCTTAAGAACAAAAATAGAACAATGTTTTAACATTCCTAACTTTATTGGGGATTTATGTAAATGCTGGAAGTACCCTATTTTGTTTAAAAGTTCAACAAATCTATTAGAACCGTCTTTGACTGGATCCATTGTTGGATCCCGTTGGATCCATCCAATGTCTGCTGACGAACCGTGGAAGGTAATCTGTACTCGAGATAGGGTGCTGACAATATCAAGAAATAAATGAAAAGTTATGGTTATGTGCATTTTTCTATACGACCTCGGCGAAAGGAAAAAAATATGAGCAATGCCAAGATATTGTTTTATACTAAACAAATAAGCATTTTTTTTAAAAGCTTACCCAAACACCCCTTAAAAAAAATCATAGGAAATCAGAATGTACACCTGTGGTTATGTGGTTATCAGATAATATAGTTCAGTAGTTCAGTGCACGGGAAAATAGTTCGGTTAACAGAGTCATTATGTCTTTGACGGTCTCCTAAATGCTTATGTGCAGCTTCATCAAAGAAAAATAACTCTAAAGTTACCCAAAGACAAAACTTGATAGAATTGTACTGTCAGGACGTTGCCAATATTTTGAAATAGTTGTTGAGCTTGCTACTTTGGACACCAGCTAGAACTTGTTTTGCAATTTCTGGCGTTGTTACAGCTGCTGCTGGAGTCGGCTCAGTAGTATTGGCAGCATGCACAGACTGGTTGGAGCCTATGCATCACCTTTGCTGGGTTTTGGTTCATCTCCGCTACCAAAAAGGTAGTAGAGTGAACACTGTCCCCCGCCACTGCTGACACTACAACACAACCCATGATTTCTGCTTCTAACTTCTGTATACCCTGCTTGCCATAATAACGAAATAAATCACGATGCAAGTCTGAAGTCCATTGTCTATGTTGCTTAGTACTTGTACCTAAAAAGGAACAAACGAATAAATTTCAAGTTTACAGATCAAGGATAACTGAATATAAAGGTAGTTTGATTCTTACCCTATCTATTTTCATTTACTGTTGTCTTATTTTTTTGTTTACTGAAATGAGAATAAAAATTCTATCAAATTAATAGGTACTTCTTTTTTACCATTAGTTGATAAAGTTTGTTGCAATTGGTATGAAGAGATTATCAAAATATCATTATCCAATCCTAGAACAATAAAAAAACATATAAAAATTCCGTATGTTGACTTCAAGTTGCAATAAACAGGTATTCAGATCTAAAACGTAAATCCAAACATCCCTTTAAATGGTTTTTCTCTAAGCCTTGATCAAATTCAATAATTGGTTTCTTGTTTCACTTATCACAGGATAAGCTTCATGAATACCATAGATTGATGTTAGTAGCCTGTGAATAATGCATATGCAGATCGATCAAACCATAACTTCTATCAGATCAGTACTTAGTTCATAAGTTAAATAAGAAAACAGTAATTTATAAAATAAAAATACAGTAATCGACCCTGTGGTTTGGTGAAAATAACAGAAATCAATCCCCCATCAATTAATTGTTACCTGTGAGCTAACGACGAAAGGAATGTCCGTTTGGGTGAACTGCAGAAATAGAGAAATTGTAACTCAGTATCTAAAGACAAAACATTTGGCACCCAAGAAACTACTAAATATATAGCAAAAGTAGCAGCCATGTAACAGTGACGGGGAGTTTTTAGGTAAGAAATACTACACGTGGAATTAGAAGCTGCAAATACTGAAGCTGTCGGCGCGTGAATTGCTAGAGGCGGTGGTCGAATAATGTGTGATTCAGCAACGAATGTTGTCCATCCTCTAAGCCGGTATAAAATACCGAGCTCAATTGATCAGTTGAGTATATAATCTATCAAATTCCAAGCCATAGTCTTATGCGTCCATCGGCTGTATTATGGCGCTTCTTGTGCATTTCCTTTTGAGAATATGTTGTAACAGAAAAAATGTCAACATGTCATAAAAACTATAACAAAATGACGATGAAAAGTTACATGTATACATTCATCAGAAGTCCTAATGCCCCAAGAAGATAGTAAACCATCACCAGAGTCCATATTGAATTTGCATATGAAGTTGACGGTTTCAGCAAACATAATCAACCTGTTAAACGACCCAAAAAAATACACGGTTGAAAGTAGTAACTGTAACGTAAATTGCAAGCAATTATTATTAAACTAAGCCACATTCAAACATCAACTTCTAATCAAAAACAAAAAATTGCAAATGAAATTCAATAATAGGGTTGATTTGGATAGAAAAGGTCATGAACAACCTGTGACACAGCCCGTGGCTGACACAAACCTGCAACAACATTGTCCTTAAAACTCTGTTGACAAAAAAATATAAGACACATACCTGGATAACGGATTGGTGCTGTAAAAAAAAGAAAGAAATAAAACATACAATTAAATAATTGTTTTATGTATACATGAAGCCATTATAAACAACATACCTGGATACATATTACTAACAAAGAAGACGAACAACCTGCAATCAAATCAGAAAAGAAAAAAAGATTGTGTGTGTGATAATGAAATAATGAGTGATATTAGGGTTTTGGGGAAAAATATACTACGTATAATGAATGGTGTGGGCTTTATTTTACATTTGTTGTAGATTAGGAACCAATCGTGATTTGGCATGAATCATATCTAAATAATCAAAATCCGAAAATATTAAAAAAATAAACTGAATCAAACCCCAATAAAGTACATCAATATACAAATTATACCGAAAAAAAATTAGGGACAAACAAAAGATAACCGTAAATCATAATGGGTTGAATTGTTTTTTAAAAGAATAAAGAATTTATGAACCTGGTTATTGATTGATGAAGCTCTCAGTCTGCTTAATGATGATCCGATAAAACAAACATATTATGAGATATTAGGGTTTAGAGAAAAAAGATAGAAAGTCGACACCTTTATTTCTGTTGTCGCGTGTTTTTCTTTTTCTACAGGCCTTATGTATTAAATCGAATTTAGGGTTAATTATATTTAAGGAGATTTAGCTTGCTAAATATTTGCCGTATATTTACTTTGTTTTTTATTCTTGATCACAATCAATTGCTTAGCTCCATTGGTTGGGACGTTTGCATTGTAATCAGAAGATGTAGGTTCGAATCTTGCTATGGTAATTTTTTAAATCCGGATTTTATGAATTATTGAGGTGGCATTGAGAAATTCGACTTTAATAATAAAAGTTGCTTACATGCTAACACTACTGATGACATGGCGCTCAAAACTTGATGACTGGGCATTGACCATGCTTATTTGGCATAAAATGGTCAAACGCCTCCAGTTATATATAATATAAGATATATATATATATATATATATATATATATATATATATATATATATATATATATATATATGGGTATGTTTGGCCAAATTAGCTGTATGCTGTATGCTGTAAACTGTAAGCTGTATACTGCAAAGCTGTTAACATGAGCTACAAGTTGTATCATTTTTACAATAAAAGTGTTTGGTAAGTTAGCTGTTAAATGTAATTATAAAATATAAAATATAAAATGACATAAAAGGACATATCTATAATTATAAATAAATGTTTGTAGGGTATATCAATAATTTAAAGTTTTAACAGCTCCATGATGTTTAAAAGCTTCATGGATCAACTTTTCATTTAGGAGCTATTTTTTTAAAATAAAAGCTCAAAGTTAATGAGTTTATTAAATGTAAGTTTCACACAAATCATTAAATATGTCTAACTATAGAAATAACGAGTTTATTAAATGTAATTTTCACATAAATCATGATGCTTAACGACCACCTTATGGGTTGTGGTCAAGGTTATAAAAGGTGTGAGGCGTGGCGTGGCGGCATGGCCGCGCCTCAAGCCTTACGCGCCATGGCGGAGCCTTTGCGTTTCTTAAGGCGTCACTAAAACGGCAAAAAATATTTATAGAGTTATGTATTTTTAATTTTAGATCATATTACTCGTACTATATTAGACATTTAGACTACAACTTAATATATATTTACCCGGCCCATATACCAAATATCCCGAATTCCAAATAATAGTTCAAAATAGTTCCAAAAAAAATTAAAAAAACAAATAAATTAAAAAGTAAACATGTTCAAAAAGTGGCGCCACGCCTTACCAAAAGGCGCGCCTTTTTGCGCCTTTTCGCTCCTTAGGTCACGCCTTTTTGCGCCACGCCTAGATCAGCCGCCAAGGTCCATTTTATAGCGGAAAAGCCACGCCTCGCGCGTTGGCGACGCCTTTGCGGTGCCTTGGCGCGCCTTTTAAAACACTGGTTGTGGTTAACAAAACCCTTTTTTTTAATTCAATTTTGTATACATCGCTGCAATTGCTATGTGGGTTACATTATTTTTTTAATTCAAGTAGGTCCCATAAGTTAGTAATTCACTTCGTGTATTATGTGAACGAGGTGGGCAACGATCCGCCGCGTTGCGGCGGGGTGTTGTTTCATGTCGTTGATGATTGCACGGTATTTATTATTATTATTATTTTTAAGTAGAAATTAGGCTGGTTGTTCGCTGGTCATAATAGCACTCGATATACATATATAAAAAAAATACAGAAAAATTACTGAACAACAAAACTCATAAACATGTATTTTTTGTAAATATCATATTTGTACAATGGTTTTCCAAAAATAATAGTTGGATCTGTATATACAGTCATGAGAGAAAAAATAATAATCAAAGGAAAAAAAAAACTGGGCCAATATTTGGAAAGGGATGCTAAACGGGCAAGCAAGATAGGCTCCCAAACACTGACGCAAAAATGACGCAACCAATGTAGGCAACCTCTGCGAGTTTGTAATTCGCTACAAGTATTATGTGAATTACATTTTTATTTTATTTTATTGTTTTTGGATTAACGAGCGCGCGACACGTGCAGGGTTATTATTTCGCTGCACATTTTGCAGCGAAGTCAGTAGCCTTTTTGGGAAATGAAAAAAAACCCACCCCTCTGCGAGGCAACCTCTTGTGACAGGTTCCTCTGCAGTAATTTTCGCATAGACCAACACCCAGTAATGATGACTGTCAGGTCATTACTACTGCCAACAAGTGTTATTATTAGTCTCCTGTAACAGTCATTAACACAAAACACATGTCATTTGTAAAAATATTGGTACCACGTAATATAAACCCATTATGTTTCTGATAACATACTAAAACAATTTGTAAAATGTACACACGCATAGTGCCATAAAATACACGGCACAAATGTAATAAGTATAGACCAACACCCTAGTAATGATGACTGTCATGTCATTACTACTGACAACCATATCATATCAAATAGTAGCCGCCTGTAAAATGTGTGGATTGAAACAAACAGTGTCATTATTAGATTTCTGTAACAGTCATTACTATATATACTAAAAATCATTTTTTTAAGAATAGTGATATGTACTGTTACTAAGGAATTTACTTATATGTTGACATAAATAATGTCTAAAAACATTGTTAGCATATTAACAATATCTCTATGTTTTGATAATTACAAAGCATAAACTCATTAATCTAAAACTTATGACGTAAACAAGTTTTTAGTGCTTAATATTTGTCTTTACATCCATATCACTTAAGGTATGAATAAACAAAGTGTTTATTGCATTTTATGATCAAATGAAATTTTTCTAATCACTAGAATTTTTTTTAAATGTACTAAACATTCTATATCTTTTTCAAAATTACTTTTGGAATTAAAAGAATATGTTTAATTCATTATAAATATATGATTTCAAATTTCCAACCAAAAATGGCAAATTTTATCCAGAAAAATCTTCCCCACTAGAAGACAAGAAAATCCAACGTTCTGAAGGGGCGGCCCCCTTAATTCCTTAGGCGGCCCCCTTAATCATTAAGGGGACCGGCCCCTAATTAAGGGGACCGGCCACGCTCCAGAACAGTAAAATTTTCCCTTATAAATACTGGTTCATCCCATAGAATTTTCTCACCTTTTGCACTCCTAAACTTTCTGTTCTAGATTCCCATTTCCATTCTCTTAATCCTTTGATCATAAATACATAATTCTTTGTTTCAAAGTGATTTCAACATCATCCTCTCAAGTGCAAGAGAAGAATACTTCTATCCTCCAAGACAAGAAGTATTACAACTTGTTGTAATCTCCACATCCAAGTTGTTGGTGCATCATCAAGATTATTTACATTATTCTTTGTGAAGTTTGTTGTGAATATTTGATTGTAGATTGTTGTGCTAGGTATATAGATTGTGTGATTAGTTAGTAGTTTGGTGTGAAGGAGAAAATTTAGGAATTAGAATGTAGTGAAGAAGCTGGGTGTGAAGTAGATAGTTGTGAAGAAAATTGGTGTGAAGAAGATAGGTGTGAAGTAGTTAGTTGTGAAGTAGATTGGTGTGAAGAAGTTGTGTAGTAGTTGTGACGAAGTTGTGGTGTGTTAATTGGTGTGTAAGGTTTTCTACGCCATAAGGGAGCTTGTTGATATAGTGAAGAAAACTCTCGAGTTAGGTGCTCGGGGAGTGGAGTAGGGCAAGGAAGGTGTCCTTGTAGCCGAACCCCTATAAATCTCTTGTCTCGCGGTTTGATCTTTCCATCTCTCATTTATTTCTTTACTTACATTATCATTGCTATATTTTACTTATTTATAGTTGTTTATATTGTGCAAGACTTGAGATCATATATTATTGAATCTAAATTTTGGAAAATAAGAAAACACTAAAACTGTCTTTTATAACAAATTAAAAAGACATAAAACTATTCAACCCCCTTCTAGTTTTCCACAATTGGTATCAGGAGCCACGTCTAGCAAGATTTTTAAAATATGTTGTATTTTAAACTTGTAACGATCTATGGAATCTGAAAAATATTTAGAAGGGCAATCTATGCAAAGACCACCACTATTTGAAAGTGATGGATTTTTATATTGGAAAAATAGATTCGAAACGTATGTGAAATCAAAAGATCTTGATCTTTGGCATGTTATTACCTTCGGTGATTTTCCTCCAACTCAACTAAATCCGGAAACTAGAAAGGATGAAATTGTACCTTTTGAAAAACAAAATGATGATTTGAAAAAGAAACTAGCTTAAAATAATGAAGCTAAAATGGTGATTTATAATGCGTTACCACGTAAAGAATATGAAAGAATTTTTATGTGTAAAACCGCCAAAGATATTTGGGAATCACTACTTATTACTCACCAAGGTAATAGCCAAGTCAAAGATAATAAAATAGATCTTCTTGTACAACAATATGAACAATTTACGATTCCGGAAGAGGAATCAATTGATAATGCGTTTGCTAAATTTAACACTATTATCACAAGTTTAAAAGCACTTGATGAGACATTTTCTAGTAAAAATTGTGTTAGGAAATTCCTTAGGGCATTGCATCCAAAATGGCGAGCTAAGGTCACGGAAATTGAAGAATCAAAGAACTTGATGACGTTATCACTTGATGAACTTATTGGCAACTTGAAGGTCCATGAAGAAATTATAAGAAGAGATTCGGAAACGGTCAAAGTCAAGAAAGAACAAATCAAATCCATTGCTCTAAAAGCCAAAAAGGAACTTAGTGACGATGATGACTCAAGTGACGAGAGTGAAGATGAAGAATATGCAATGGCCGTAAGAGAATTCAAGAAATTCTTCAATAGACGAGGAAGATTCACTAGATCACCACGTGACGAAAGAAAATCGTTCCAAAGAAATAGAAATGATAACTACGGGAAAAGAAAGTGCTTTAGATGTAGAAGTCCAAATCATCTCATTGGTGAATGTCTAAAGCCGCCGGGTTATGAAAATCAAGGCGCATTTGTTAGTGGAACATGGAGCGATAGTGACAAAGAAGAAGTGGAAAAACCAAGAGACGAAAAGTGTTTTGTGGCAAAAGCAACCGACGAAATATGTTTAGGAATTGACTTGGAGCCTGTCGAATGGATCAAGGATAGTGGATTTCGAGGCACATGACGGGGAACCGCAAGCTATTTTCTACATACAAGGCATACAATGGAGGTAACGTTATTTTCGGTAGTGACTTGCGTGGAAAAATCATTGGCAAAGGTACGATTTCTCAAGACTCACTTACTATTGAAAATGTTGAGCATGTAGATAATTTAACATATAACTTGCTTAGTATAGGCCAAATATGCGATAATAAATGTAGAGTTACCTTTACCGAAGAAGTAGCGAAATAGTTAAGAATGGAAAAATTATAGGTAGAGGAATTAGGAAAGGAGGCATATATGTTATCAAACTAGGAAAGAAACCTGAAGATAGAATATGCCTAACGACCCTAGATGAAAATTCCACATTGTGGCATAGGTGATTAGGACATGCGAACATGCAACAAATACAATCTTTGGCTTCTAAAGAACTAGTTAGAAATTTTCCTAACCTAAAATATGACAAGCATTTTTGTGATGCATGTAAAATTGGAAAACAAGCTCATGCTAGTCACAAAGCTAAGAATATAGTATCCACTACTAGGTGCCTAGAATTATTACATATGGGTCTTTTTGGTCCATCCGCTGTGCGGAGCTATGGAGGAAACAAATATACCTTAGTAATAGTAGATGACTACTCACGATACACGTGGACTAGGTTTTTAAGTGACAAAACCCAAGCCTTTGAAAAATTCGAAATATTTAGTAAAATGATTCAAAATAAATTAGGATGCACAATAGTTTCCATTAGGACGGACCATGGTAGGGAATTTGATAACGAAGTACAATTCGGAAAATATTGTGATTTAAATGGAATATCTCACAATTTCTCCGCTCCTCGTACTCCTCAATCAAATGGCGTAGTAGAAAGAAAAAATAGGTCACTACAAGAAATTAGTAGAACAATGTTGAATGAACAATCCATCCCACAAAAATTTTGGTGTCACGCCGTAGATACATCGACATATATTATAAATAGGGTATCAATTAGGAGAATTCTAGGAAAAACTCCTTATGAGTTACTAAGAGGTAGAAAACCAAACTTAAGCTACTTTAGGGTATTTGGAAGTAAATGTTATATTCTAAACACTAAGGATTACCTCACTAAGTTTGATCCAAAATCATATGAAGGAATATTTTTAGGATACTCACAAAATGTAACCTTTGATGAAACACCACCACCTCCTAAAACATTACCTTTAGAAGATGATGACTTAGTCGAAGATGAAGCTATTGAGGTTAGTAAAACAAAACCCATATGAAATGATAATGAAGACATTCACTTAGGAAATAACGAAATTGTTAATGTTAAAGAATCTAGATCACATCCATTAGATAATATAATAGGACATCTTAACCAAAGAACCCTTAGGTCACAAGCCCAAGATAAAAACAATTCCTTTTGTTTCCTCTCAGTAATAGAACCTAAGAATATTAATGAGGCTTTAAAAGATGAAAGTTGGGTTATAGCTATGCAAGAAGAATTAAATCAATTTAAGGCAAATGATGTTTGGGAATTAGTCCCAAATCCAATGAATATGACCATCATAGGAACTAAATGGGTATATAGGAATAAGTTAGATGAGAATGGAATAGTTACTAGGAATAAAGCTAGGTTAGTTGCCCAAGGTTATAATCAACAAGAAGGAATTGATTATGATGAAACTTATGCCCCCGTAGCTAGACTAGAATCGATTAGGATATTACTTGCCTATGCATGCGCCTTAGATTTTAAGTTATTTCAAATGGACGTGAAAAGTGCATTCCTTAACGGTTTTATCAATGAGGAGGTTTATGTGGCACAACCTCCAGGATTCATTGATTTCGCAAAACCTGATTATGTTTATAAGTTAAAGAAAGCTTTGTATGGACTCAAACAAGCTCCCAAAGCTTGGTATGATCGATTAAAAGCTTTCCTTATTAAACATAATTATTCCATGGGAATGGTAGGCAACACTCTTTTCACTAAAAAGAAATACCTAAATCTCATCATTGTTCAAATATATGTTTACGACATTATATTTGGATCAACTTGTCAAGACATGTGTGATGAATTTACCAAAATCATGCATGATGAGTTTGAGATGAGCATGATGGGTGAACTAAACTTCTTCCTAGGATTACAAATAAAACAATTAGAAGAAGGAATATTCTTTAACCAATCTAAGTACATTAAGGAAATGCTTAAGAAGTTTGGCCTAGAAGACTCAAAACCCATGAAAACTCCCATGTCTACTGAAGTGAAACTCACAAAGGATGATGAAGGCGAGTCGGTAGAAAACACCAAGTATAGAGGAATGATAGGTAGTTTACTATACTTGACGGCAAGTAGACCCGATATCATGTTTAGTGTCTGCCTTTGTGCCCGTTTTCAAGAGGATCCCAAGACCTCTCACCTAGAAGCGGTTAAGCGTATCTTCCGATATATTAAAGGCACTATACACTTAGGATTATGGTATCCTAAGGGATCCGGCATAGAAACCATCGTCTATGCGGATTCGGATCATGCGGGAGACTACGTAGATAGAAAAAGCACTAGCGGAATTTGCACGTTTATGGGATGTTGTATTACATCTTGGTTTCCGAAGAAGCAAACCGCTCTTGCTATTTCTACCACCGAAGCCGAATATGTAAGCGCTGGAAAGGCATGTCAACAAGCACTATGGATGAAACAAGCTCTCGTAGACTATGGCATTAGGTTAGAAAATATTCCCATTATGTGCGATAACAAAGGTGCGATAGATTTAAGTAAAAATCCGGTGCAACACTCTAGGACTAAACATATAGAAATACGCCACCACTTTCTTAGGGATAATGTACAAAAAGGAAACATATCTATAGAAAAAGTTGCATCGGAAGATAACATTGCAGATATATTCACAAAACCCTTTAAGCGTGAACTATTCAACCACTTGCGTTTAGGATTAGGAATGATGGAACAAGTTGACTAAATTATATTGAACTAACACAAATTTATACTTGCATAAAATTTACTTTTCGTCCACTTCTTCACTTCTGAGTCTAGGAATCTATTTTGCACAAAATTAAAGATTGGGAAACCTCATTTTCATTACATATACTCTCTTGTAAAACCAAATCAAAATTTCTTGAAAACTATTCTCACATGACGGAAAAACCCGTTTGGCGAAGAAAAAGCCCTCGAAACAAATCCATCATAACCAATGAAGTTGGAAGTCATTCAACACCTCCAACTTCTTACTTCCCAAACTTTGCATCAAACCCACAAGGTCATTCATTTGACCCTCCTTACAAACCATACAACATTGGCCAAACATCTTCCTTCAAGTCAAACTACACATCTCAACCTCCAACCACTTATAATGATCCATACAAGTTTGATCAACCATCAAACTACAATTCCAACTACACAAACCCAATTCATCCTTATCAACACTATGATCCTCTCCACATTTCCACGGAAAAACAAAAGTTCCGTGATGAAATAAACCAAATCCATGATCTTAGTTATCTCCTTGCTATGCATCTTGCACAACGCAACAAAGGACAACCTCCATCATCACCCTATGCAAATTGCCTTCCCCACTCTCTCAACTTGGATCAAGTTACAAACCATACTCACTTTTGCTGTTGTTGCATATTCCTTCAAAAACAAATCCTCTACTTGAGTGAAGATATTTTTTGGATTGAATATCTTCTCACTCATAATCATCCAATACCACCCTTAACACGATATAACATCGTGAGATCCACCTCTTCCGCTCCATACCCCACTCCATTTCCCTCTCCATCAAACATCTAAGCTCTATGCTTATGTTACCCTCAAGCAAATAAAACACTCAACCATGGGTTGCAAGCAAGTTCAAATGCTCTCTTCGGAAATTTAGAACTATGTTGTTTATTTTGTTTTATTATAATCAATATGCTTCAAGCGTATTGAATGTTGTAATGACGAACATTTTTATGATCATCTCATTCTTGAATGAATCTATTTATATTTGCATAAATGTTGTTTTATATATATATATATATATATATATATATATATATATATATATATATATATATATATATATATATATATATATATATATATATATATATATATATGTCTTGTTCTCCTCACATATTTTTTGTAGCCAAGATTTCCATAGCTCGTTTCCTTGGTGCTCTCAAATGAGGGGGAGCATACATCAAGGGGGAGCTCTCTACTCGTTTAACTCTTTTTTATGAAGTTTAAACGGCCTAACCTTTTTGATTTTACAAAAAGGGGGAGAAGAGAATGTTAAACACTAATAATACTTGTCTAAAAATTAATTTTTAGACCTAATGAGTTTAAGGTTTTGTAATCATCAAAAAGGGGGAGATTGTTGACGTAAATAATGTCTAAAAACATTGTTAGCATATAAACAATATCTCTATGTT